>CP092873.1:93734072-93803193 GCA_030710605.1 Cordylochernes scorpioides
AAAGTTTTTTATAGATAGCTGCCAATCAGGGCTGTGAGAAGAAGTCCTGTGGTTGGAAATCAGCTCTTTTTTTTTTTACTTAACCTAAGTACGCATAAAAACTCTTTAAAAATCTTGAGTTCAACTGACCAAGTTGATGGACTTCAGCAATGGTCCCACTTCAGGGATATGGAGGAGCTGCGTCTGTGCT
Source organism: Cordylochernes scorpioides (assembly GCA_030710605.1). Classification (NCBI taxonomy): domain Eukaryota; kingdom Metazoa; phylum Arthropoda; class Arachnida; order Pseudoscorpiones; family Chernetidae; genus Cordylochernes; species Cordylochernes scorpioides. Next base: position 93,734,263 of record CP092873.1, read on the forward strand.
CATGTTAGTCAGCAGTAAAGGCTTCCATGATAGGAACAGCCTCAAATTACGGGCCAAGTCAGACTTTCACCAAAGTGTGCCTGGATCATGGTGCCATGATCAACAAAAGCTGCACCCTTATACCCCATTCCATGAGATCATGAAATCATAGAATTCATGTAATCTTTACACAAGGGGATAAGAAACAACAACAACGCATAAAATACAAGGTAATAAGACCAATTCTAAATAAATCATTAGTGTGTGATGTTTTCAATGACAACATTGTTACCTAAACATCACACACACTTTATTTATTTGGATTTGGTCTTGTGTTACATTGTTTTTCTAATCTATAATCTGATTTGAACCCTTCCAATTACACATAGTACTTTCAATCACCTGGAAATATACCCAATTACTCCTACAGACCCAAAGCTAGAGCAGAGTGGAGACATGGTCTAAGGAGATAACCACCACCCAACACCACAGATAAGCATGAAGAGTAGTTAGCAACTGGCCCTTTACTGTAAGTTTTATTCATGTAGAAAACTTTGGGTGGAAAACATCTCCTGATCGTGCAACTTAAAATTCCTGATGGCTTGCACCATCTATTGAGATAAATATCAATTAATCCACCGACTGGGGATCCGGTGGAAGGTTGGTCTTGACCATTGGTTTTTGACCGCTATGACCCAGGATCGAATCCCGCATTGGGCACTTTTTTTCTAATTGAAAAATGCTTCAATGGCCCCCAATTCTTGCAAAAGTCAAACCCCACCAGCGAGTGCAAGTAACAATAAGGGGCTCTAGCACATTTGTAAGTGCAAAGTTGAACTGCTTTTCACATGTATAGACATGTGGTGCACTTACAGTAAAAGCAATCGCCTACTTCTACTCACCATGATTATCACGGCCTGTACCACGTGTACTAGGGATAATAAAAAAAAATGAAAAAATATCAACTAGTTGTGTTTTTTTAAAAAACTGCCAGAATATATATTGGCCAAATTCCATTTATTGATAGATCAACGAAGTGATTTCAGACTGTTGGCCTTCATCAGTGTGTTGCAGGCCTGATGCAAGCCATCTGCAACTTCCAGATGCACGCTCAGGAAATGCTTCCAGGCTAATTTTACCACCTGATCCTGTACATTTTGTATTTATTTCATGAAGAATTCAATTCCATTCACAAGGTGCCAGGTTAGGTTATTTATATTGTAACAAAGTATTTATTAATTTATTATTTTTATTAACAGAATGGTCATTTTTATGTTTATATTTTGCTACTCTGTAAATTTACCTCGTGGCTTATCTTTTGTTTACCATTCATAGTTTGTCCTTGCCTGAAATAAATTGTTGTGTCCTCCTGAAGTTTTTTTTGTCTTCCCTAATTTTTCACGTGGCAATAATCACAGGTGGGGTTGTAGTTCTGTCCTCCCAAGAGAACAGACTTAAGTCTGGTCATCTACGGACAATGACTTTCCAGAATGGTTGCAAGGTTTTCCCACTATGTACTAAGTGCAATTCTCAACCTGCAACCCCGAAACAAATTATTGACTGTATTGACTCATCCATTGATGAGCTCTACTCATCCCCAGCAGACACCATCATAAGTCTCAAGCTTTACAAGCTTGACACCCTAATATGATTGAGTGGAGATAAGAAAGGTGGGGTTGAAAAAGTCAGAGAGATCAGTGAGCAATTAAAAATATATATATATACTAGACGAATGGCCCGGGCAACGCCCGGGTTTTACCCGAGTGCGTATATATTTTAAAATGTTTTAATTAAAATACTATTCGTTACAATTATAAATTGGCGCCGTGGATGTCTCTCTTGTGAAACGTCCCGCCCCAAACTGTGTGTGTCTTGAAAATATAAAAATAAAAATGTGAACGGAAAAGTATGTCCAGGGTAGCCTAGTGGTCATGGCATCTGCCCGGTAAGCGGAAGGTCGTGGGTTCGATTCCCATCCCTTGACACTTTTTTTATTTTATCCATTCTGACCAAAATCTATCCGTGAACTTCACACAGTGAACTTCACACAGAGAGAATAAGGCAATTATATAAGTAGATAATCCAAATTGTGCCTTATCACACACTATTTTTTTATTTGGCTGCCGGCGAGCACGTGACCTCCCTGTGCGCGCGCATCCGTGACAGAACCGGCCCATGACGGTCGTGACTATATATGTTGACATGAGGGACAGTAGAACCTCCATGAGAGGACCACCTCAATAGAGAACACCTCTCTCTACAAAGGACAGTTACTGAAAGATATTACAGTGACTTTTATTGAAGATACACCAGATAACCAAGTGTAAACAAAATGGCTCTATCTCCTTCAAAAAATAATAATAATAATAAGACGACCGGTGACATCAAAGACTTTCAACTTCTAAAGTTTTATCAATGAGTATATATATGCAGAATGAACAATACAATATCATAAAGATAGAGGCTGCCTGGCCGGCATTCATAGTTCTTGAAAATAAAAGATACTTGAGAATAAAAAGATTTACTGGTCGAAGTATCTTTTTTTTTTTTTGCCTATTCCTAGTACACGTGGTACAGGTCATGATAATCATGGTAGGTAGTTAGCGACTGCTTTTATTGTAAGCGCACCACATGTCTACACATGTGAAAAGAAGTTCACTTTGCACTTATACAAATGTGCAAGAGCCCCGTTTGGTTACATGCACTCGCTGGTGGGGTTGGACTTTTGCAAAAATCGGGGGCCATTGGAGCATTTTTTTTTTTTTTTAAGCAGAAAAAAAGTGTCCAATGTGGGAATCGAACCCGGATTGTAGGGGTCGAAAACCAAACGGTTTAACCAGCCTTCCATCGACCCCCTCGAAGTATCTTTATTTTCAAGAAAACAATACAATAGTTGAGAAATGATCCGATGGATTAAATTGGTGAAATTGCTGGGAAGGTTCACCACTAAATGAGCCAAATCTCTTTCAACTTATAGAAATCCATCCTAGGTTGAAAAGGAAATCCCACAACACTTCTTTGTTTATTGATAAAAATGCAGCAGCTAAATCTAACCAGAACCTAAACCAAGCCTAAATAATAAAAGAAAATAAGACCTAATCCAAATAATTTATTAGTGTGTGACGTTTCGGCAACAACATTGTCACCATCATCAGACAAAACTTACTTATTCTTTTGTCTGATGATGGTAACAATGTTGTTGCCGAAACATCACACACTAATAAATTATTTGGATTAGATCTTATTTTCTTTTATTATAATCTATAATCCAAATTGTGCTTTATCATCCAAGCTAAATAAAATAATTTTTCTAAATTCTATGATAAGGTACAATTTGGATTATAGATCAGTAACACAAGGTAATAAGACCAAATCCAAATAAATAGTGTGTGACGTTTCGGTAACAGCCTTGTTACCACTTATCAAACAAAAGTACTGAAAATTCATTCTGATCATCAAACACATTTCAGTACTTTTGTCTGAATATGGTAACAACGCTGTTACCGAAATGTCCCACACTATTTATTTATTTGGATTTAGTCTTGATAAAGCACAATTTGGATTATAGATTATAGATACAAGGTAATAAAACCTAATCCAAATAATTTAATAGTGTGTGAGGTTTCGGCAACAGTATTGTTACCATCACCTACACCATTGTAACAATGCTGTTGCCGAAACGTCACACACTATTTATTTATTTGGATTTAGTCTTGATAAAGCACAATTTGGATTATAGATACAAGGTAATAAGACCTAATCCAAATAATTTAATAGTGTGTGACGTTTCAGCAACAGCATTGTTGCCATCATCTACACCATTGTAACAATGCTGTTGCCGAAATGTCACACACTATTAAATTATTTGGATTTGCTCTTATTTTCTTGTATCGGGATATAGTCTTATTACCTTGTGTTTTGATATTATATAAAGAAAAAAAACATAGAATCAACCAATAAACAGCCACTAGTCAGCGATGTCAACAATGAGGTTTGTGGGAGAGTCACTAATATGTTCTCCCTTCAACCTGTATAACTGAATAATTTCTGTTCTCAACTTTCCTATACATCTCTCTTTTTCAAAAAATGCATTTATTTTCTATAATGGGGTTTGGTACAATTTGGATTATAGATTAGAACTACAAGGTAATAAGACCAAACATAGTGTGCATGTGCAACATTAAAAGAGTGAATTATATGAAAATTATACATGATGCTCTCTATGTTTGCATTTTGCCAAACTTTGCTAAATATCTCCCTCTCTCCCAGGCAGACAGTTTCATATCTGGGCACAACCTTGGGAATTTCCTGTTGTTATATAACTACAGGTTAGGACAAGATATATTAATGATATTTGACTATTATTATAACAATGAATATCTATATATTTTTATCAAACATTGCTTATCCAAGTTGTAATATTTATTTTATAGCAATTCTATGATCATTTTATAATGACAGTATATTTGAACTATATTAAAAAGTATAAAATGATTAAATATGAAATTATAATTTCCTCTAATAATACAGTCGACATTTGTTATTAACTTTAATATTAATCAAGTAGTTTTAACATGCGGGTAAAAAGATGGCGTCCCAAACTGGGTGTTGTTAAGTATCTTATGGCAGTTTGGTCAATTACGCAACTACAAAAATTACCAATTATTTAGCAGTGCATTCAATTTTATACAATATAATAAACCTATCATACAATTATGGAGGTAAATAATATAACGAAATGCCTTCAAATTGTAGATAAAATAAGAAACATACGATGGTTCGGTCTTGATTCTGCATCGTTCTAAGGCACAATTCGCAGAAAGTATGGTGACAATTCAAGAGGCGAGGCTTATTTTTGAGATCATTAAAGGGCATGAAACAAATAGAACAATTAAAAAGATCATGTTCATCGTTTTGATCAAGTGACAAATACTTCTTAACCTTGGTAGCCATTTTACTTGATTGAAAATAAAGGGAAGTAAGTTTCGTTTTGTTTATAGAAAGAATTGACTTCCAAACTATTTTACATTTAATCATAGAATGGGAAATGATTTTATTCAAGCTTTTGATATCATATCAAAATTTTCTTATCACATTTTAAAAGAAAAATTATTAAAATTTTATGTGAGCAGTAGTTAACCATAAATTATTTGAAAAGGGAAAAATAAAATTCAGGTAAAACGAAACTTTTATTTTTTCCTTTTCGAATTAGACTTCTAATAAATAAAATATTACGAATATACGTTAATGCAAAAATATTTTTCAACTCTGAAAATGTTTAGGCTTATCTAAAAAAAACTGAGCCATTTGATATATTTTTATTTTAGAAAAGTAATATTTGCAATTTTAAGACAACATTTAACAATTTGATCGCAACATTTTTGCACTTTAATAATAAAATTTTACAATTGATAACAACTTCAAAATGTTAACGATTACTATAATGAATAAACCAACAATTTTAAATATCAGTGTTTGAAACTCATTGTAGTTTTTTTTTCTTCAACTTTTTGCTTTTTAAATTTTCTGATTGTAGCTATTAATCGTCTATAGGTTTTGAATTTTTGAGACAACACAAACATTTTACACTTTAAAAACAACATTATATGCAGAAGAACCTGCGTTTTAAATGTCTTTATTTTAGACAATTTTCAGTTCTTTATTTTTCAATTACTCAAATAATGTTAATCACTGTTTAATATGGTGTAAAATTTTTCCTATATTTCTACTACAGGATGTTTACCAGTTTAACTTTTATACATTTTCAAAACCGTGCTTTTTAAAACAGATTTTATAGGTTCAAAGTAAACATCAGGTATGTTAGTACTTCCCTCAAGTGCTTTAATATTCATTCAAGAACAGAAACTAATATTGCCCTATTAGAAAACTGATAAATTGTTGACTTTGCTTAGTATTATTAATGAAACTGATTCCAATAATTATTAATTAAACATTATATTTATTGATTTACAAGAGAGAGATATAATATAAAAGGGAAACTTATATTGAAACAAAGGAACTCTTTTTTTCTTGTTTTTTAGCGCCTATTTACCCGTGAGCTTACACACACTCTGTGGTAACAAATAATTAAAATATGTACAACACACGCTCCCCTGTGTGTAAGCCCTAATCAGCAAGTCCAAGGCTATCTGCACATTTCCGTAGTTTGTCCTTAGGTAGACTCTTCGTTAGTATATCTGCCTCCATGTCTTCACTTTTAGTGTATTCCAGCTTGATTCCATTTTGAATTTCCTCTTTCACAAAATAATACTTTCGGTTTATGTGCTTTGTTCTTGAAGTAATCTTGTCAGATTGTATCCAGTTTATTGCAGCCTGGCTGTCACTTTTCAAGGTAATTGGGAAAGTTAAATTTTCACAAAGTTCTTCTAGTAATCCCTTTAACCATAATACTTCTGAAATGCCTTCACATATTGAAATAAGTTCTGCTTCACATGTAGACAAGGCTACTAAATTTTGCTTTCTACTTCTCCAGTTTATTAAGTTGTTGCCAAGTTTGACTGTATAGCCTGAATAGGATTTTGCGTCTCGGGTTGTGCACCAGCTCGCATCAGTACTTATTGTGATATTGTTGTCTTTTGACTTATATGCCAACATGTTATCTCTTGTTCCCTTCAGATATCTATAAATCCTTTTAACTCCAGTTAAGTGTATTTCTCTTGGATCATTACTATACTGTGATAAATTGCTGACGTTGAAGGATATGTCCGGTCGAATACCCGTAGAGAGGTACATTAGTGATCCAATCATTTCCTGGTATACAGTTTTATCTACTGGCTTAGAGTCCAAATATTCATCCAAATTTTGATTTTGATCTCCAGGTGTCTGCACACTGTTGCATTCTTCCAGTCCAAATCTGTGAAGAATTGTATCAATATAATGAGTCTGAGATAGATAAAATCCATCTTCTTCCCTTTTTATTTCAATTCCAATAAATGGTTCGCTATCTTTCTTTTCTGTTAGAGTAACATATTTTTCTATTTCTGAGGCTAGGTTGTCATTAATTTCCTTACTAGTTCCAGCAATGATGAGATCATCTACATATAGACCCAGTATTGCATACTCTTCTCCTCTCTGGAGTTTATAGACACATGGATCACATTTGGTTCTAATCATTCCCAACTGGTATAAAATTTCATTGATCTTTTTGTTCCAACATTTTCCTGATTGTGGTAGACCATACAGGCTTTTTTCCAATTTACACACTTTGTTTTCTTCTCCTTTTTGTATAAAACCATCTGGTTGTCTCATGTATACTGTCTCTTTTAACTCACCATAGAGATAAGCTGTCTTCACATCATAAGTCTTTATGGTTAAATTCTGTTGTGTTGCAAGAGCTACTATTGTTCGCAAGCTTTCCTTTTTGAGTACAGGTGAAAAAGATTCCTTATAGTCCACACCATATCTTTGATTGCATCCAACAGCAACCAGTCTGGCCTTTCGTTTATATATGCCGTCAGTTGGTGTTTTCTTCGTACTGTAGACCCATTTACTATTGATGACTTTCATACCATTTCCCCTTGGTACTAGTGTCCATACTTTATGTTTCTCTATCTCACTGAGCTCATCTTCCATTGCTTTGTGCCATTCATTTCTTTCTCCACTATCCATTGCTTCTTTAAAGTTCTCCGGAATATAATGATCAATTTCCATAATTAAGTTTGCATTATTCCTATCCTTTATTCTTTGTGAGCGTCGAACTCCTTCTTCAATCAATTTCCTTTCTTGTTCTTCAAGTCTTGCTTTGTGCCGTTCTTCTAAGATGCTCTTTGTTTCTCCTTTCTTTCTTCCTCCTTTTACACATCTTTCCTGTATCGGTTCAGTTTGTGATGAGTCATTTTCACAGTCACCACCTAGTTTTACTGAAGTATCCTCCTGAGACTTCATTTTACTCTCTGTGACAGGATTGTCTTCTTTCAAGATAAGAAAGTCTTCAGCAACTATTTCTTCACAATTTCCTTTATAGGTCAAATTATCACAAGTAGTATCTTCCTGAATATCATTTGCATAATCAATTCCTCTCTTATCTTCACTAAATTTTACTGATCTGACTTCATGGATTCTCTTTGTCATTATATCATATATTCTGTAGGCTTTTCTTTTAATGGAATAACCAATAAATATTCCCTTTCTACCCTTTGGTGAAAACTTGTTTCTTCTTGGTTTGCTCTCAAGCCAATGTGTCAAACATCCAAATATTCGAATGTGTTTGACCGATGGTTTCCTGCCATTCCATCTCTGCATAGGGGTATTTTGCTTGATAGACCTGTGGGGTGTACAATTCTTAATGTATGTAGCTGTAGCAATTGCCTCTGCCCAAAACATCATGGGTAATTTTGAGTCAATTAGTAAGGTTCTCGCTGTATCTATAAGAGTCCTATTCACTCTCTCTGCGACTCCATTACTTTGTGGTGAGTATGTTGTGGTGAGTTGGTGATGGATCCCACTTCTCTTGAAAAGTCCTTCAAATCTAGAGTTACAAAATTCAGTTCCATTGTCCGTTCTTACATCTTTTATTCTAAGACTTAATTCGTTTTCGGCTCTTGCTTTAAATTCTTCAAATCTTTCAAAGGTCTCATCTTTTGATCTCAGGAAATATACAAAGATTCTTCTACTGTAATCATCTACTATAACAAGGAAATACTTAGATCCTCCTAAAGATTGACATGGCATTGGTCCACATAAATCCATATGAATCAACTGCAGGGGCTTAACTGTATAATTTTCTGTAATATTATATGGCTTCTGCACCAGTTTTCCCATTATGCATGCTTCGCACTCTGGTAACCTTTCGAATTTTAGATCCAATCCTCTTACAATATGTCCTTGAATCATTTTTTTCATGTTTTCTTCATTTATATGGTTTAATCTCTTATGCCATAAACTTATATTGCTATTTTTATTTGATAAATGTGTATTTATAACCATGACATTTTCATTTTTTGCTATTGGTACATTTCTTTGTTTTGTTTCCATCATAAACATTCTATCTTTAATATATGCTTCAGCAACTAAATCATTCCCTTCATTATAAATTTTTGCTCCATCCTTATTGAAAATAACCGAATTTCCCTTGTTGACTAATTCGTATACTGACAAGAAATTATTCTTTAAACTTGGTACATGTAAGATATCTTTGATGCGAATATTTTCTTGGCCTTCACTTGTGCATGTAGTAAGTCTCATATCTCCTTTGGCTATGGCTTGGGTAGTTTTGCCCTTTTCAGCTAGGTTGATTTCACTTTCATAATCTACCACATTTTCCATCAAAGTTAGGTTTGGGGTTAAATGTGCGGTGCATCCTGAATCTATACACCATATTTGTCTATCATTTCTCTCATCTGGTGAATCTTCAAATTCTTTTACATATGTTACAAATGCTTGCTCATTAATTCCACTTTTCATAGTATCCACTAGGTTATTTGAATGTTCCCTACTGTATTTGTGATTTCTATAACCAGGATTCCATTTCTTTTGGTATCCTTGTTTCTGTTTATCTCGAAACCAGCAATCATTAGCTAGATGTCCCTTTTTATTACAAACAAAACATCTTTTTGGCTGAGATTTTTGAACTTTTCTATCTTTAATTCTGTATGCTTGTTCATGCCCATTCTCAACCAATTGATTTAATCTCATATTTCTTCTTGACTCCTCTTCTCTTAGAGTTTGTTGAATCTCTTCAATTGTTGCCTCTCTCTTTGATCGTAAGACAATAGCAATATTTTCATACCTTGGATGTATGCCTCTGACAATATGAAATGAAAGTTCTCTTGAGGGAAATTGATGCCCTAATGATGAACTTCTAGCAGCAATATTTTTTGCCCTTGTTATATATTCATCTACAGTCTCATTATCTTTCATTCTAATGTTCTTTAATTCTAAGCCTATATCAATAATTTTATCTTCCAAATTGCCTGTGTATGTTTTTCTCAGTGAGTCCCATACTTTCTTAGCATTTGTTTCTCCTATGAACATTCCAGCTTGTTCATTTGTCAAAGTAGTGATGATTATCCCAAAAGCTTCATCATTTTTATCACTCCAAATCTCCCAAGAACTTTTGTCTTCCATATCAGGTTCTGGATCTGAAATTACACATTTAAATAATTTTCTTCCTCTCAGAACTGCGCCGATTTTCAACGCCCATATTTAATAATTATTTCCTGTTAATGGTTCAATTTTTGTTTGGGATAAAACATTATATTCAGCCATTTTCGTCTTTTGAGCTAATATAAACAAACCAATATATAAATTAAAACAAATATATATTTTAAATTTATTTAAATATTGGGTAGCTTTTAAACATGCAATATATAGATATAATTTAACTTAATCTATATAAATACCTTTAATCTTCTTATAAGTGCTTCAGTTTACCGATCAGAATAAACTTCTTGCTTAATCTTCAGATTGAATATTTTCGTTTTTGAGCTTTATATCAATAAACCAACATCTGCTACCAATTGTTGACTTTGCTTAGTATTATTAATGAAACTGATTCCAATAATTATTAATTAAACATTATATTTATTGATTTACAAGAGAGAGATATAATATAAAAGGGAAACTTATATTGAAACAAAGGAACTCTTTTTTTCTTGTTTTTTAGCGCCTATTTACCCGTGAGCTTACACACACTCTGTGGTAACAAATAATTAAAATATGTACAACATAAATGTTTTCTCAATTTTTTAAATGAAATTATATCAAAAGCTCGCCACACTTGAGATGAAGAAATATCTAAATCAAAATTCTAACCTGAATGGTTTTCATTCAACATATAAAAAATATATATATTGAAACAATAGTTATGAAAATAGCTGAAGTTTTAGCTGGGAAGAAGCTTGAAACAGGAATATAGAAATGCCATATTAAATAATGGTTAACTTTAGAAAATCTCAAATACTATATTTTTAATGCACGATAAAAACGAATATAAAATGTGTGTGTAAAATAGATAAATTTCAATTAAAATAAAATTATTTCTTTCGTTAAAATTAAAACTACATTAACAATTTATTTTAATTGTTAACATATTTTTGAAAAATCGATTTTTTTTTAAATATTTCAAATATTTTTAAACATCGATCAAAAATAAAAAGGCTGTTATTAAAGTGTGAAGTATTGTTATATTGTATATTAAAGTGTAAAATATTGCTATATTAAAGTAAAAATATCGTCATTAAAATGTAAGATGTTTCATTCAAGTATAAAATGCCTTTAAAAGTGTAAAAACCTATATATCATAGGTTCACAAACTTTTTAGACCACTTCCCACTTTGAGAAATCAATTTTGTAACAAGGTTGCATTTAGTAATCACTTTCAAAACCTTATTTATATACTTTCCCTAAAATCTCTCATTGATATTGTCTTTTTTCCCTAGGATCTTTGCCAGGCGGGTGATATTTTTTAGACAATGTGTTCTTATGATAAATATCATCAAATACTATCTCTAAAGGCTTTACTGGCAGTGATTAAAATTATTAATTGAGGGACTTGGCTTATCAGTGGTGAATCCTCTCAGCGGTTTCGCCAAATTAATCTCCAGACCGCTCTACTGAGAGGGTCACACTGATCAGCCAGGCCCTCTCATCAAATAACTTTAATCATTTCAGTAAGATCAGTAGAGATAAAATTAATGATATTTATCATATAAGAAACATATTTCCAAAATATTATTACAATTTTTTTATTGATAGATGACAATTTTTTTTTTGACAATTAAACAACTTCATTGACATCTCGTCAATCTTTACACTCAAAGGGAGTTATAAGGTAATAATAATGGTAGGAATGAAGAGAGAGATATACAATCGACGTAGCCCTCTCCGAGGGCACGTCCGGATCAGGAGCTTAAAGCCGCCTTGAATCTAAACAGATCACTGCCATTTGGGGAGTTCATGTTCGGAACATGTTTGATGATAATGTCGAAGAATTTGTCGAGAAGAATCTTGTCTTCAGGCGTGAGTAGCCCGAGGAGGTACTCCGTTTCTTCTTCGTAATAGACCGCGAGTATGATATCCATCCTGACCATTTATTATTAATTTATAAATGCTGTAAATATAATTGCATTCCACATTGATTTCCAATCATGTTTTCATGATTATTCTTTGTTTGTTAAAGAGCATAAAAAGAATTGATATAGACTTGTATAACTAAAATTATTGAATATATATACTTCGCTTTGTGTGAATACAAAATAAAAGTAAATGATATCCACTTAACAAAGGGAAATTAAGATTTATTTTAACTGAAATGTTAAATTTTATCAAAATATTACCAACCAAAATAACTTCCATTAATTTTGCTCATTGACCATCATTAAAGAATTTCTTCTAAAAAAAAACCTATACATATAATCATGAGCCAATTTTGAACAATATTATAGTCACTAACTGATATCTCCCCATAATTCAAGAAAGTTCAAAGACCAGACAGAATAGTGCAATTTTGTGACATTCAAATCAAATTCTCAAATGATGCAGCGATATTTCATCTTTGATATAGCGCGCGCGCATTAATCCCTTCCAAATAAATAAAAGAATTTTAAAATTGGAAAAATTCATATTCAGTTTGTGGTTTAGATCACTTAATTCATTTTCTGATAAAATTATCGAATTAAAAACATTATGGTAATCAATAAAAATATTCTCATACAAATGTAAGCACTTTTTGTTTAGGAATTCAGTTCTCTTTGATCTGGTGGTTGAATTTCTTTATATTTTAATCATTTTATGATAGTTATCATATTTATATGAATTTCGTTTTGAGATGTAGGCAATTCATTTATTTCTGAAAATAGGAGCAAGGGGAGAGAGGGGGGGGGGGGCGTTATCATATTTAAAAATCCAATAAAAATGATTTAAATATTCAATTAGAAATATCTTATTGAAGATATCAAATTGAGATTGAATTGTAAAAATTTACTAGTTTTCACACACATTTATTTGAGGCCTTTAAGAAAGGCATTAAAGAAAACAATTTTTAAAGCTTTTTCCAATTAATTTAATTGCTTAATTTTGGGTTTGATTGTGTCAAGGCAACAAAACCTCACCTCACCTAGCCAAACTTCAGGGAATCATGATTGAGTTAGGATGTGAAATAACAACATTTTTGCCCAGTCTGCTCTCCCCTGAGGTGTACAGTTGGACGTTTGTAGGATTCTGGTGGGTTGACATGCTCTCTCTGTTCTTCTGCAAGTCTTTCCTCGTCATTCTCGCCTTTCGTCTGGGCGGTTTACTGGTTTTAAAAACCTTCCCCAAAGTGAGTACCAGATTTTCTTTTTGCGTTTTATATAGAACCTATTCATTAAATGAAAATACAATAACAACAAACCTTTTTTGGGGGACCTATCCCTTACACAGAATTCGTCCAAGTGCATTATTTATTAGAAAAGATGAGCTAATTATTTACAGATGAGAACTCATTTACATATCCATATCCTCTCTTTTCTCAATATTTCTTCTCTTGACCACTACTCTAAAACTTGTACAAGGCCAATGCATTGGATTTATTCATTGTCGTCCTAGACAACAGAGCCTCCCCCCCCCCCAGAGCAAGATGATTTCATCCAATTTTATGCAAAAGAAGTTCCCTTTCACACTTCTTAACTTTAGACAGAAAACATCACACACTCACATATTAAATATGAGAATTGAAGTACCTTGCGAGTATTGAAATTGCAATAGGTATTCATTTGCGGATTTCGACAAATTAGAAAAAGGCATAAGACGTCGCAACTCTTTCTATTTACTTGATTATAGGAAGCTTTCGGGGGAAGGAAATGCCCGAAAGCTTCCTTTAATCAAGAAATAGGTGTGTATATAAGAATAAATATACATAATATATACAAAGCCATGATTGGTGGCGCCTAGAAGATAGACGCCCAAGTTTTTGTAGCATAGAACATAAACTACCAGGAATTTGTAGTTTATAATACAATATAATGCGGCTTATGATTGTAAAACGACATTTGACAAGTTTTACCGCAAATGTTTCTTTTGAACGAAAATTCGTAATTTATTTTCTAAAAAACCTAAAGGATAGAAGTAGTCGTTATTTCTCCTTAAAATAAATTACGAATTTTCGCTAAAAAAAAACTGCGGTAAAACTTGTCAAATGTCTTTTTGAAATTTGTAGCTTATTTGTCTTTGAACACGTTGCAAGACCAAATTTATTCACAATATCATTACATATATAATGTACTTTGGTATGTGATAAGAGAATATCACACACAGATTATCAAGAAAATTTGATGGTAAACCTTCAGCCTGTGTGACTAGCTCTTCGTCCAATTCCTGGCTGTCGTGATGTCACAAAAATTTCTCTTCTCTCTTCTCAACAATGTAGTCAGGACCAGGTCGGTATCTACCACGCACGCGTGTTCTTCGCCACGTGCGTCGGGATCGTGCTCCTGGGGAATATCAGAACCGCAATGCACTGGCTTCTTCGTTTAAAGGAATACTTCACTCCGAGGATAGACAATCACTCAGTCAAAGAGGAGCAGCTTGGAATTCCTCAGGATAAAACGACCCAGCATAACACTCCTTCACCATCTCCACCAAGTTCTAACATCTTCCTAACAAATGATCCACACGCATCCCTTTCTCAAAATTTTCCAACCAACTTTGATGCATCATCCCAAATATCAACATCAGTATTGACATCTCAAATACCTACAACGATTAGAAAACATTCAGAAAATTTCCCTGTTGGTCAACTTTTCTCTTCGCTCTCAGTACAGTCCAATTCTGTCCTCCAGCCTTCCCAACCTACAGTACTGCAAGCTCCTTCATCTATCTTTACATCGCAGATAACCACGCCCACATTGTCCAACTCACTTCCATATATGGGCAGGTTCACCTTACCTCATCTAGAGCTCAGTCACCATTTTCTTTTTCTCCCCCAAGATGGTATGACCGTCCAACATTGACGAATACCGTTTCAACGCCCAAATTCTCTGGTTCAAATCTCTCCCATCTAACATTTTCTCCCCCTAGATGCCATGATCTACCAACATCGATGATTACAGTTCCACCATCTACATCCTCTAATCTACATCACTTACCAACCAGGTGGCCTGATCCACAGCTCTATGTATCTACAAAACCTAGATATAACCAATCTACAAATGTAGAACAGCGAACTTCGCATCGTCCGTCTCTCCAGTCCACCCAGTCCCTCCAGGAGCTTTCGACCTTCCGATATCGCCCTCGGTAAGTTCGACTGGATCTCCAATCCAACCATAACAGAGCAATACATCCATTAACATATAAGATTGCGGATCCTATATATCACAAGAAAGTATATAAACACCGCAACTTTTCATTTATTGATTTATCCTTCTTCCCATTACCTTGTTTATACGTTTTAGCTGAAGAAGAACTTGCCCAAAACTTCTTTAATCAACTCAATATAAAAAGTAACAACACACTTTCTTGTAAGAGCTATACACACTCATGGACAGAACTTAAGGAAGTTGTACCTTTCAGCATGTATATCGGGATTCAGACAATAACTCTGAAATATATTACAGTGATCTTTATTGAAGACACACGAGATAACTACACTCATGGACAAAACTTAAGGAAGTTGTACCTTTTAGCATGTATATCGGGATTCAGACAATAACTCTGAAATATATTACAGTGATCTTTATTGAAGACACACGAGATAACTACACTCATGGACAATACTTAAGGAAGTTGTACCTTTCAGCATGTATATCGGGATTCAGACAATAACTCTGAAAGATATTACAGCGATCTTTATTGAAGACACACGAGATAACTACACTCATGGACAAAACTTAAGGAAGTTGCACCTTTCAGCATGTATATCGGGATTCAGACAATAACTCTGAAAGAAATTACAGTGACCTTTATTGAAGACACACCAGATAACCAAGTACGCACAGCCTCTGTCTCCTTAAAAAAAATAGATGACCGATGACATAAAATACTTTCCACTTCCTTAAGTTTTCTCCATGAGTGTATGTACATACATTCTTATATAAATAATTTATTGAAACCTATTCAATGACGTATCTCGCACATTTACGTCGGCAATAAAGTTGCTAAGCATGGATTCCTGAAATTTATGTATACATCGAGATTATGGATCACTTTACATGAACATTAGACACCTGTTCAGTGAAATTTGCATAACGCGGTAGTGTTGCAGAATGGAAGTCCCTCTGAATAGGTCCCTAGTGCGAGTGCCCAGCAGGACACGCAATGGGACCGTCTACTCCCAACATTGCAACATAATTCAATTCTGCAGGATCTTCGGACTGCCGTGATGCACAAGTACATTCGATGCGCCCAAATAACACTCAAAATTATTTACATAGTGTCGTGTCTATCTCTTATTTTTTATAACAATAACATCAATTTGTCCAATCGCCCTACTTCCAATTAAACGAGAGAGAGAGAGTCGATACTTCCCTACTTCTTTCTTGTTAGTCTGGGCTTTCTATCTGTCTTAAATATGTAATATTGAGTATGTATATCTTATTTTATAAAAATTTGATAGATACCTCTCATTGAGGTTGTTCTACTGTATTGGCAATGAAAACTGTCCTTTGTAGAGAGGTGTCCTCTAGTGGGAGTGTCCTCTCATGGAGGTTGTTCAACTGTATTGGCAATGAAAACTGTCCTTTGTAGAGAGGTGTCCTCTAGTGGGAGTGTCCTCTCATGGAGGTTGTTCAACTGTATTGGCAATGAAAACTGTCCTTTGTAGAGAGGTGTCCTCTAGTGGAAGTGTCCTCTCATGGAGGTTGTTCAACTGTATTGGCAATGAAAACTGTTCTTTGTAGAGAGGTGTCCTCTAGTGGAAGTGTCCTCTCATGGAGGTTGTTCAACTGTATTGGCAATGAAAACTGTCCTTTGTAGAGAGGTGTCCTCTAGCGGAAGTGTCCTCTCATGGAGGTTGTTCTACTGTATTGGCAATGAAAACTGTCCTTTGTAGAGAGGTGTCCTCTAGTGGGAGTGTCCTCTCATGGAAGTTGTTCTACTGTATTGGCAATGAAAACTGTCCTTTGTAGAGAGGTGTCCTCTAGTGGGAGTGTCCTCTCATGGAAGTTGTTCTACTGTATTGGCAATGAAAACTGTCCTTTGTAGAGAGGTGTCCTCTAGTGGGAGTGTCCTCTCATGGAGGTTGTTCAACTGTATTGGCAATGAAAACTGTCCTTTGTAGAGAGGTGTCCTCTAGTGGAAGTGTCCTCTCATGGAGGTTGTTCTACTGTATTGGCAATGAAAACTGTCTTTTGTAGAGAGGTGTCCTCTAGTGGAAGTGTCCTCTCATGGAGGTTGTTCAACTGTATTGGCAATGAAAACTGTCCTTTGTAGAGAGGTGTCCTCTAGCGGAAGTGTCCTCTCATGGAGGTTGTTCAACTGTATTGGCAATGAAAACTGTCCTTTGTAGAGAGGTGTCCTCTAGCGGAAGTGTCCTCTCATGGAGGTTGTTCTACTGTATTGGCAATGAAAACTGTCCTTTGTAGAGAGGTGTCCTCTAGCGGAAGTGTCCTCTCATGGAGGTTGTTCAACTGTATTGGCAATGAAAACTGTCCTTTGTAGAGAGGTGTCCTCTAGCGGAAGTGTCCTCTCATGGAGGTTGTTCTACTGTATTGGCAATGAAAACTGTCCTTTGTAGAGAGGTGTCCTCTAGCGGAAGTGTCCTCTCATGGAGGTTGTTCTACTGTATTGGCAATGAAAACTGTCCTTTGTAGAGAGGTGTCCTCTAGCGGAAGTGTCCTCTCATGGAGGTTGTTCTACTGTATTGGCAATGAAAACTGTCCTTTGTAGAGAGGTGTCCTCTAGTGGAAGTGTCCTCTCATGGAGGTTGTTCAACTGTATTGGCAATGAAAACTGTCCTTTGTAGAGAGGTGTCCTCTAGCGGAAGTGTCCTCTCATGGAGGTTGTTCTACTGTATTGGCAATGAAAACTGTCCTTTGTAGAGAGGTGTCCTCTAGCGGAAGTGTCCTCTCATGGAGGTTGTTGTACTGTATTATAAAGGACATCCCACGAAAGCATTAAGAGGTTTAGTAAAACCAACAACAAGATAAAAACAGACCCATTAGATATCCAGTAACTAAACAATGCGGTCGAGATCCCATCACGGATGGAAACACTTACTTCACTCTGGGAAATAAATCCATTTGGTGAGCGCCCCGCGATAAAGGATCGAACCCACTAATTTGTCGCCACTTCTGTTGACAGTAAACCAATGATCGGTAAAATCCAATCACCGGCCGGTTATCTGGTTATCTGGTGACTCATGGCTAGCCAATCAGCTCTGAGCTAAGTCAGTTGTCCACATCTCTTACATCCACATGGTAACAAATCCCCGGGTAGTTGGCGACCACAGGGCAACCTCGCGTTTTCTATATTTATCTTTCTATGAAATTTAGAAATATTTTAACGCTATACTTTTAAAACCTTTTTTATTTATTTATTTCAATTCAAAACGCTATGTCCCCCTAGGGACACTTGCGCTAAATGTACATACAAATATAACACAGAAAATATTCAACATGGAAAGATACACAGAAAGTAACTCAGAAAGATTCATAAATATTATTTACATATAGAGATATTCTTTGAATTTTATTTACAGTTGCATCATTAAATTTAAAAATATATACATATATACACACATATACACGCATACACCTATATATTGTTTACAACCACAAGATATGTCCAATATTTCTTTGAGATCGTTACATCAAAGACCATTTTTCTTAATGAAATCCAAAATATATTTGCAGATGTAATTTTAAATATATAGCAACAAATATATTTTAGGAAATTATAAATATATTTATAAAACATGTTAATTGTAGAAATCTCTTTCTTGTTTTGTACACAGTTCTGTAGGGGGGGGGGGATGTTTTTTATTTTGGTATTTACAATTGATATGGCACAATTTGGATTATAGATTATAAAACAAGGTAATAAGACCAAATCCAAATAAATAAATAGGTTTCTCATACACGTTATTTATTAATTTGGATTTGGTCTTATTACCTTGTTTGGTATTTACAATTATTGATTTAAAATAATAAGAAATAAAATGATTCCCTACAGTTCTCGTTAAGGTTTATAAATTTATTTGTCTTTAAAATGTTTAAACTCTTACACACACATACACATATGTAGAAATATCTTCTCTTTTATATTATAACAATAGTGATGAATGAAATAATTTTGTTTTAAATATTTTTGATGACAATGTTTTTTTCATTTTTTTCTCTCTCTTTCTCCTTGTTAATATCTTATGACTTATACGGCCTAAGCGTATTGTAAATATGTATGGACAACTGTATACATGTATGTCGGGAGAAAATTGATCCATAGAAACACAGGGCGCCCGTCAAAATAAACGTCAAAATCTGACACCATCTATGAGAGGCGCCCTATGCTTCTATGGATTAATTTCCTCCCGGCAAATTTTCCATCTATATTCTAGCCATAGATTTGGCCCAGCCACTTTGCCAGCTAAACAGCCTCTTTGGTAGATTGTGAAGATTCCATTAGATCCCGTGTGGATCTCATGGAATAAAGTCCGCCCTAAACTGACGAGGGCCATTAGCCCGAAACCATGGTCTCTAGGTGGACGCTTCTCAGTTTGCCAAAGCTGGTGTTGTGGCTTTGTCACCGACCTGAGGCCGCTAGTTGCGGCGACGGTCAATAGATGGCGTCAGGTTTTGATGTCATCTTATTTTGACGGGAGAGGCGCCCTATGCTTCTATGGATCAATTTCCTCCCGGCAAATTTTCCATCTATAAATAGTTTTATTAAAAATAAAGGCATTTCCTGACCAAAAGCACATGTGCTTTTTAGATGGCAGAGCGCCATCTAGTGGAGCAAAAATAAACTAAACGTTTATTTAACTTTCTCCGTGATATTTGGCCAACCCAATTTCTTAACAAATCAAGAAAAGCCTTCCACGAAATATATATAATTTAAGCTAGTTCTCTCTACAGCCTTTATCCTGCAATGAATAAATTTGGAAGAGGGAGGGCCTGGCTCATCAGTAGTAAACCCTCACAGCGGTTTAACCAGTTTAATCTACCACAGACCGCTCTACTAATGTATTAGAAGAATTTCTCATACACCCTGTATTGTTATATAATACAGTAAATGAGTGTTTTAAAATACACTCATGGATACTTTCATAATCTTTATAGAAAGTGGAGAGAGACTTCTTTAGTACATAGTTCTTATAATGTTATATAAGATTAAATATAATGATATATATTATTATATCAAGGAAAAGGCATCTCCTTATCGTGCAACTGAAAGTTGCTGATGGCTTGCGCCATCTATCGGAATAAATATCAACTATTCTCGTTGATTTTTAATTATTCCAGAATTGGCCAAATACCCATTCTTGATTAATCAAGAAATGCTAACCACGGACGCGTTTCGGGCTGTTGGCCCTCATCAGCGTGGTGCAAGCTGTACCTCAACGACCAAAAAATGGTCATTAAGGCATCCTGAAAAATCATGAAACGTGTAGTTAAGGCCAGAATTGCGTGAGAACGCTACACAATGTGAAAAAATAGCACAAATGTAATATAAATATATGTAAATATATAAAATAATTGCTAAATTCATTGGTGGGACCCACCGCGGGAAAGACTCCGCCACCGATGGACTGCGAGAGTTCACAGAGTGGGCAGGTCGAGGTGTTGGCTGACGTTACCCAACTCAAGACCAAGGGGAGAGATGGACACCAGAACAGATGTTTTAAAACATTCACAACTAAATCTAATGCTAATTATTTACTAGACTAATAAGTAGTCTATTCAATGTCTCTCTATCGAAATTAGCTCAATAATAAACTAATTTGCATATTTTAAATTGATAATAAAAAAATGATTTAATATTATCACAATTACAGTAAAATAACTTCCATGAGAGGACACTCCCGATAGAGAACACCCCTCTATAAAGAACAGTTTTCATTACCAAAATCACCCGTTTTACTGATTAGCAATTCTATGGTAAGAGCGCACCTCTCTTTAAAGGACACTTTGGCTCTGTAACTAGGTGTTGTCCTTTACAGAAAGGTTGTTCTACTGTAGCAACTCTCCAGTAAGAGGGCACCTCTCTCTAAAGGACACATTGGTTCTGTAACTAGGTGTTGTCCTTTACAGAGAATTTGTTCTGCTGTAGCAACTCTCCAGTAAGAGGACACCTCTATCTAAAGGACACTTTGGCTCTGTAACTAGGTGTTGTTCTTTACAGAGAGGTAGTTCTACTGTAGCAACTCTCCAGTAAGAGGACACCTCTCTCTAAAGGACAATTTGGCTCTGTAACTAGGTGTTGTCCTTTACAGAGAGGTAGTTCTACTGTAGCAACTCTCCGGTAAGAGGACACCTCTCTCTAAAGGACACTTTGGCTCTGTAACTAGGTGTTGTCCTTTACAGAGAGGTAGTTCTACTGAAGCAACTCTCCGATAAGAGGACACCTCTCTCTAAAGGACACTTTGGCTCTGTAACTAGGTGTTGTCCTTTACAGAGAGGTAGTTCTACTGTAGCAACTCTCCAGTAAGAGGACACCTCACCCTAAAGGACACTTTGGCTCTGTAACTAGGTGTTGTCCTTTACAGGGAGGTAGTTCTACTGTAGCAACTCTCCAGTAAGAGGACACCTCTCTCTAAAGTACACTTTGGCTCTGTAACTTGGTATTGTCCTTTACAGGGAGGTAGTTCTACTGTAGTAACTCTCCAGTAAGAGGACACCTCACCCTAAAGGACACTTTGGCTCTGTAACTAGGTGTTGTCTTTTACAGAGAGGTAGTTCTACTGTAGCAACTCTCCAGTAAGAGGACACCTCTCTCTAAAGGACACTTTGGCTCTATAACTAGGTGTTGTCCTTTACTGAGAGGTAGTTCTACTGTAGCAACTCTCCAGTAAGAGGACACCTCTCCCTAAAGGACACTTTGGCTCTGTAACTAGGTGTTGTCCTTTACAGAGAGGTAGTTCTACTGTAGCAACTCTCCGGTAAGAGGACACCTCTCTCTAAAGGACACATTGGTTGTGTAACTAGGTGTTGTTCTTTACAGAGAGGTAGTTCTACTGTAGCAACTCTCCGGTAAGAGGACACCTCTCTCTAAAGGACACTTTGGCTCTGTAACTAGGTGTTGTTCTTTACAGAAAGGTAGTTCTACTGTAGCAACTCTCCAATAAGAGCGCACCTCTCTCTAAAGGACACATTGGCTCTGTAACTAGGTGTTGTTCTTTACAGAGAGGTAGTTCTACTGTAGCAACTCTCCGGTAAGAGGACACCTCTCTCTAAAGGACACTTTGGCTCTGTAACTAGGTGTTGTCCTTTACAGAAAGGTTGTTCTACTGTAGCAACTCTCCAATAAGAGCGCACCTCTCTTTAAAGGACACTTTGGCGCTGTAACTAGGTGTTGTTCTTTACAGAGAGGTAGTTCTACTGTAGCAACTCTCCAGTAAGAGCGCACCTCTCTTCAAAGGACACTTTGGCGCTGTAACTAGGTGTTGTTCTTTACAGGGAGGTAGTTCTACTGTAGCAACTCTCCAGTAAGAGAAAACCTCTCTCTAAAGGACACTTTGGCTTTGTAACTTGATATGGTCCTTTACTGAGAGGTAGTTCTACTGTAGCAACTCTCCGGTAAGAGGACACCTCTCTCTAAAGGACACTTTGACTCTGTAACTAGGTGTTGTCCTTTACAGAGAAGTAGTTCTACTGTAGCAACTCTCCAGTAAGAGGACACCTCACTCTAAAGGACACTTTGGCTCTGTAACTAGGTGTTGTCCTTTTCAGAGAAGTAGTTCTACTGTAGCAACTCTCCAGTAAGAGGACACCTCTCTCTAAAGAACACTTTGGCTCTGTAACTTAATATGATCCTTTTCTGAAAGTAGTGTGTGTTCTACTGTATTAATTATTACTAAATAATAAAGAGAGAGGATGTTATTTTCTCCCCTGTCATAGGGTGAAACCTTTTACGAGGATCACATTACCATTTCTTTCCACGAAATTGGTTACTAATTTGCATAATTTTTCATAACAAAAATTTATTTTCCACAACTTTCTAATTCACTCAAAATACTAACTATTATATATTTCCATATAAACATTCAGGAAAAACTAAATTACAAATCAATATCAAAATAACATTGTCTTTTATACCAAATTTAGAAAAAAAACGTAAAATGAAATAAAATCTCAGTAATGATTTCGGATGAAAAACAAGAAGTTAGAAGTAGAATCGATGTATATCCACCAACATGGATTGTACAGTAACTTTGTACCAAGTTGAATAAATCAAGTTTCCTGCAATATAAACGCAGTGATTAAAAAAAGGTATTGAGTTAAACGTCAATTGAGAAAACACTGGCAAATCACATGAACCAAGCCAACTAAACAGCGTTGGAAGAGTTCATCCATAAAGATGAGCTGTTAGATGCCTATTATGGGATGTAGTGTCATGGTGAGACCATGTTCTGAACTCTTTTTTTTTTTAACCGTTCAGTATTTTATATTGATTCTTGATCGATCTGTTTATGGAATCATTTCTCCCTTTTCTGCTGTGTGTCTGTTAGTTTCATTCGTTTGGCTTATTGAAGTAATTGTGTAATTATATACTCAACGTTATTTATTTGGTGAATGTGAAATTATGATTATTTTTCTACGATTATTGATTGAAGATTGGAAAATACACTCATGGACAAAACTTAAGGAAGTTGTACCTTTTAGAATTTTTATCGGGGTTCAGACAATAACTCAGAAAGATATTACAGTTACCTTTATTGAAGATACACGAGATAACTACACTCATAGACAAAACTTAGGGAAGTTGTACCTTTCAGCATGTATATCGGGATTCAGACAATAACTCTGAAAGATATTACAGTGACCTTTATTGAATACACCGAGATAACTATGGACAAAACTTAAGGAAGTTGTACCTTTTAGCATGTATATCGGGATTCAGAAAATAACTCTGAAAGATATTACAGTGACCTTTATTGAAGACACATAAGATAACCTAGTGTGACCAAATTGCCTCTGTCTCTTTCAAAAACAGAAGACCGGAAATATCAAATGCTTTCCACTTCTAGAAGTTTTGTCTATGAATGTATATACATAAAACTGTGAAATATTTTAGGATGATACTAGAATTTAGGCCTTCAATTTTCCATATTGCACGTCTTTATTAAATTTGGATTCCTATTCTTTAGAACTATTTCGAAAAAATCCACAATCTGAAGTTGTCTCTGGGAAATGCTAACTGAATGATCGCATGCCTGTTTCGTTTGGCGGAAATTAACTGGAATATATCCTTGTTGGAACTTCCCAATCTTTCTTTGTTCGTCTGGTTTTGTTTTCTGATAAAGAGCAGAAGTTTATTTGTTTTGTGGCAGACGATTTTTTTCTTATTCACACTTCTATTGTCATTCGTTTCAGTTTTAAAAAAATGGATAGTGAGTCACCATTTATTTGCATATTTTCTCAAAAGAGAAATCGCTAGTTCACTCAATCAGCTACTGCATGCAAGACCACATTTGCATATCTCTGTACTGTATATGCAACTAAGGTGCTGTTACACTAGAGTTGGAGAATGTACCAATTAGAATGTACTACATTGTAGCTGTACCAGGAGAATATAGGATGTACCGCAATCGAGAGAGTACAGTAGAACTACCTCTCTGTAAATGACAACACCTAGTTACATAGCTAAAGTGTCCATTAGAGAGAGATGTTCTCTTACCGGAGAGTAGAGATAATTGATGAAAATGGTAATTTTGGTAATGAAAACTGTCTTTTGTAGAGAGGTGTCCTCAAGCGGGAGTGTCCTCTTATGGAGGTTCTACTGTATATGTACCATAAATCATATAACAAAGTGTAGGATATACCGAGAGGAAGTTGTGTTAAGAGAATTTGGAATATAATACAAAATGAAGTGCTACAAGAAGAAAGTAAGATGTACCAGAACATGAAGTGGAAGGGTGGGATGTACCAGAACATGAAGTGGTACCAGGGGAGTGTAAGATGTACCAGAACATGAAGTGGGAGTGTAAGATGTACCAGAACATGAAGTGGTACCAGGGGAGTGTAAGATGTACCAGAACCTGAAGTGGTACCAGGGGAGTGTAAGATGTACCAGAACCTGAAGTGGTACCAGGGGAGTGTAAGATGTACCAGAACATGAAGTGTGAGTGTAAGATGTACCAGAACCTGAAGTGGTACCAGGGGAGTGTAAGATGTACCAGAACATGAAGTGGGAGTGTAAGATGTACCAGAACCTGAAGTGGTACCAGGGGAGTGTAAGATGTACCAGAACATGAAGTGGGAGTGTAAGATGTACCAGAACCTGAAGGGGTACCAGGGGAGTGTAAGATGTACCAGAACATGAAGTGGTACCAGGGGAGTGTAAGATGTACCAGAACATGAAGTGGGAGTGTAAGATGTACCAGAGCATGAAGTGGTACCAGGGGAGGGTGGGATGTACCAGAACATGAAGTGGTACCAGGGGAGGGTGGGATGTACCAGAAAATGTTCCAGGAGATGGACCCTGAAGTCCAGGAGAAGAGCTGGGATTGGATGAAGATATCCAGACGTCATCCTGGCAGCGAGGTTCTTGAAGGTCGACAGTTTCCTCTCGGCAGCGTCATGTGGCGGCTCATGGTGCTCGCGCTCCTCCCTGGTTTGTACTCTGTCTGTCTGTCTGTCCGTCCGTACTCTTCCTTGGTTCGTACTTCTGTTTGTCTATCTGCCGTATTCTTCCTTGGTTCATACTCTTGTCCATCTTCCGTACTCTTCATGGTTCGTATTCTTGCATTTGTCTTTCGTATTCTTCCTTGGTTCGTACTTTTTCTGTCTCTCTCTGTATGTCTGTACTGTTTCTTGGCTTGTACTCCTCTCTATCTTTTTCTCTCTGTCCGTACTGTTTTATTGAATCGTACTCTTGTCAATCTATTTTCCGTATTCTTTTCCTTGGCTCATACTCCTGTTGTCTCTCTGTCTTTCCATACTGTGTTTCTTGGTTCTTACTCTCGTTTGTTTATGTGTATTTCTTTGTGGTTCTATTTCTTCCTATACTTCCCCACGTCTGTACTTGTTGACCATTCGTACTCTAGTTCGTGTTCTTCCCACCTTTTCTACAGCTTCTCTATCTCCACGTGACGACCGATAGACATTCTAATACGCCGGAAACACAAAAAGAAAAGGAAGGGAAAATACAAGGATGGTAAACTGATAAGATCTTTTGATCAACCAAATGAACCTTCAAAGATAGCTGTCACCATCTAACGGAATAAACATATAATAAATGTTGATTTCCATCTCCCCATAGTACATATTTTTATATGAACTATCAAAATATTCTACTGAATCGGGCTCCGAAATAAAACAAGTGTAACGACACTTGAACAGAAAACTGGATGAATAGGATTTTTTTTTTTAGAAAATTTCGATTTATATTTTCGCCTTAGTAATTCTTATTTTGGTTAGAAACGTGAAGTTTAAAAGCTTCTCTCACTCCATCCACTGACAAATAAATTTAAGATTAATATTCATAAATATCACATTTTTTTGTCAATGTTTTTTAATTATATTTATTATCAAATACAGCCCTTACTGTATTGGGCAGAGAATATTTGATTATACATACATATAATAAGAAATGAAATTGTTGAAATAATAGTTATAAATTTATCGATATATGCTAATTGAAATTATAAAAGAAACATGTTGCTTAAGAAAAAAGACAACTCCTGATTGTGCAACTAAAGGTTTCTGAAGGCTCGCGCTATTAGTCGGAATATCAACTAATCGTTAATTGCTAATTATGCCAGAATTGGCCCTAAATACCCTTTCTTGATTAATCAAGAAAAACGAAACGCGCACGTGGTTTAGCTTTTGTTGATTCATCAAGAAAGTGTATTTAACAAATTGTCGAATAATTAAAAATCAATGATCAGTTTATATTTATACCGATAAATGGCGTAAGCCATCAGTAACCTTTACTAGCATGATCCGGAGATGCCATTTTTTCTTAATTTATTTATCTAATCCCAGTACAATTTGACTTATTAAACTATTTTCCACATATTGCTTAGTTCTTGTATCTTGTAAAGCGTGAGTGGATCACATGTGATTTAGTTTAAATCAAATAAAAACCTTGATAAAGAGAGGCGTTTTGTCCCAAGAAATATTGGTTGAATAATAAATTTAGATCTAATACACCTATCCCCCGATTTACACGGTACTTGTTTTACACGTTTTCGCTTTTACACGGTTTTCCAAATAAGTTTTTTTTGTTGTTTTTATCGCACTATACTAAAATGCGATATTCTACTCTATACTACCTATGTTGAAAAGAATATTGGGAGGCTCTGATTCATGAGGGGGCGAACACCTATTCAGATTTGACAGTTTAATATACACCTATCCCTCGATTTACACGTTTTTCTCAGGAACGTATCTACCGTGTAAATCGGGGGATAGGTGTATATGCTTTTTATTTATCTATAGATATTGCTTAGAAAAATAAAACGGAGATTGAAATCGATTTTACCAGAGATTTTCTACTTTCTGTTCTCCGCACAAGATACTCCTCTTCAATCTCCGTTTTATTTTCTATTTTAACTATAAGAGTTTATTTTAGTAGATATTTCTTAGTTTGTCTCAATAATTGAATCATTAAAAACACAACTGTTTCTTTCATACAGATTGAACTCTGTTTGTGCTAAACGACGGGCATTTCAGAAGTCCAACGTGTGGGTTCAGCTGTAGTCCGAGCTGCGGCTAACTGCCCGGCGGACCTACGCGGACCATGGCCGGACTCGGAGTCCTGCGATGTCTACTACGACTGCTGGGACGGTCAGGGAGCGGTCCATCAATGTCAGGACTCTCTGCTGTACAACACGGAGTCCGGAACCTGTGACTTCCCGCAGAACGTGGACTGTGGGTCCCGCTCAGCTGCCAAATGTAGGTAGAATAATTTTTAACGCCTTGCCAAATGTTTTAATTTTTGTTTGCTCCTGACGAGGACAAAATATTTTTGTCGAAACGTCGAGACAATAAAAAAGATTTACTGGTCGAAGTATCTTTAATTTGTAGAATACTCCTCTAGAAGAGAGGGCCCGAAGGCTTAAGTAAATAAAGATCCATACAAGAAAAGTATCCTTAGATGCTATTTTCCTAAATGAAGAGACTAAGATGTATAAGAGAGAAAGAAGCCGAACTCTATACAGCTGCTTCGTTATTTAAGAATTCATGGCCATCTACCAACAGCAGGAATTAGAATAACTTGGTAAAAGCCTGAAAATCCAGGTACATTTTTTTGTGTATATCCTAGTACCTCCCAGTAAACAAATCTAAAAAAAAAAATTATAAATAAAAGATATTTGATGAGGGAAGGAAATGTAGGTAGCCGGCCTCTCTCTCACGTCTTTTTTGTAGTTTATTCTCTTCACAACACCCGGCTTCGCCCGGACTTTGTCTGCATAATTATGTTTCCACAAGAATTATTGATTCCACTAGAGGCTTATTTTTTATTATTTATATAGAAATTGGGAGAATTGTTGCGTCTCTCTATATAAAGGCAATTAAAAAGTAGGTTTTGTGTGAGTTGTGTGTTAGGGTTTTTATGTAGTAAGGTATACTCATGGACAAAACTTAAGGAAGTTGTACCTTTTAGAATATATATCGGGATTGTGTCAATAACTTGAAAGATATTACAGTGACCTTTATTGAAGACACACGAGATAACTACACTCATGGACAAAACTTAAGGAAGTTGTACCTTTTAGAATATATATCGGGATTGAGGCAATAACTCTGAAAAATATTACAGTGACCTTTATTGAAGACACACGAGATAACTAGACTCATGGACAAAACTTAAGGAAGTTGTACCTTTTAGCATGTATATCGGGATTGAGACAATAACTCTGAAATATATTACAGTGACCTTTATTGAAGACACACGAGATAACCAAGTGTGAACAAAAACTACCTCTGTCTTGCTTTAAAAAATAGACTACCGGCGACATCAAATTATGAAATTTCCTTGAGTTTTGTCTGTGAGTGTATATATACGTGGACGCTTATTTATGGAGACAGTTAAACATAAATGCATGGTCGTGCTAATCATATTAGTTAACATCTGGTGTAGTAACAAATTCTCACGCTCAAAAACTCACGTTCTATGTGAAGTTTAATAAAGATTCTGGTTGCAGTATGTGTGTTTTGTCTAATGTCGATATCGATTTAAAATATGATATTTTAAAAATAATGATATACGATTACTTATGAGAGAAAAAAAAATTGTTTCAATGTTTCCCGATTCTTGCAAAAGTCCAACCACACTAGTGAGTGTAAGTAACCAAACGGGGCTCTTGAACATATGTAAATATGTGATGTATTTATGTAATAGCTAACCATCTCTACGAGATAAGAAATAAGGTCATATAACTAATAGTTAAGGACTTACGACATCTCTAAGTACACTGATGGACAAAACTTAAGGAAGTGGAAAGTATTTGATGTCGCCGGTCGTCTGTTCTTTGAAGGAGACAGAGGTTTTTCATACTTGGTTATCTCGTGTGTCTTCAATAAAGGTCACTGTAATATCTTTCAGAGTTATTGTTTCAATCCCGATATACATGCTAAAAGGTACAACTTCCTTAAGTTTTGTCCATGAGTGTAGTTATCTTGTGTGTCTTCAATAAAGGTCACTGTAATATCTTTCAGAGTTATTGTCTGAATCCCGATATACATGCTGAAAGGTACAACTTCCTTAAGTTTTGTCCATGAGTGTAGTTATCTCGTGTGTCTTCAATATAGGTCACTGTAATATCTTTCAGAGTTATTGTCTGAATCCCGATATACATGCTGAAAGGTACAACTTCCTTAAGTTTTGTCCATGAGTGTAGTTATCTCGTGTGTCTTCAATAAAGGTCACTGTAATATCTTTCAGAGTTATTGTCTGAATCCCGATATACATGCTGTAAGGTACAACTTCCTTAAGTTTTGTCCATGAGTGTAGTTATCTCGTGTGTCTTCAATAAAGGTCACTGTAATATCTTTCAGAGTTATTGTCTGAATCCCGATATACATGCTGTAAGGTACAACTTCCTTAAGTATTGTCCATGAGGGTATATGTCGATTCTACACATCTAGGGTTGAATTGACCACCAGTCCTTAAGCACCCTTAGGTCGAAGTTATTATTCTATTTCAAAGAAATCTATGGCTCCCCAGAAGGGCCTATGGTCACCCTCAAGACAAATGTTCTTGCAGAGAGTTAGTGTGTCCCGAGACATATCTCCAGCTGAGAGAAAACCTGGGTGATCTTGTCGGCTGACTTATATACCTGGAACGGAAGTCGTTTGGGATAACGGCGATAAGGTTACGTCACATCCGGTATTGTTATCTTATAAGAGAAAGTTGGCGAACGCTGATCGACCTTTTGGAAACCCCGTTTATGTACTTAGGGGGGACGAAAGATCAGAGGGAGGGAATGAGTACAAAGAACCATCCTCCTTATTGTTCATGTAAAAGTCCAATCCCACCATTGTGAGCAAGAAACCAGAAAAGGTTCTGCTAATTTTTAAATGCAAAAGTCGAAATTTTTTTTTCAATATGTGTAGACATGTGTGGTGCACTTACAGGAAAAGTAGTGTCTAACTACCCACCATGATTATCATTGCCACGTGTATTTGGTACAACCATTCTAGATTATTACCGGACTTTGGATAAAGCTGTAGATTCCTGAGCAGACAGATCTATCCTAATTGTTGTCGACTGATCGTCAGTCATTTTATCAATATATGTAAATAGGGAAACTTTATCTCTGATTAGGTGGTTGGCATGGATGGCTGTTCTTCCAACCTTTGGCTGTCCTTCACAATCATGTAGATAACTGTGGCTGTGATATGGTTGATGTATTGTCAGTACTGTTGGTCTTTGTCACACCGTGGTAGGACAGTAGAGGACATGCTAGCTACCCCGTCGCTTAAGTGGAATCATTGATGATTGAAATCTGGATGGAAGATGGTCCCACGGCATTGAAAGAGAGGGAGCGCGCATGCGTGAGATGGGCGGACGTTAAGCCTAATTACTCATCATCATTATCATCATTACGCTGCGGCTACCCAGAAGACAAAGAACTTATCAGGTCTGTCACGGCTGGGACAATGCTCTGATGGCCTTGGTGACAACAGCTTTATGCAACTTGACGTGGAATCGTATTTACATACCCTTCCATTTGCATAGTGTTGCCTTGAGATTTACATGATGCACATTGAATAGTGTTGCACATAGATTAAACCATCACATAATCGTCTGTATATGATTTCATTATATAACAGTCTTTACAACATACTAAGTCAGTCTGAAGGCAATATTCGCCAGCTGATCGGTTCCCTACGGTCACATGACCTCAGTTAGCCAATCAGCGTTGAAGTAGCCAATAAGCGAGCATATTTCTCAACTCAATAGTTAGAGGAAGGAACTGGGGGTCGGTGGAAGGCTGGTTAAACCGTTTGGTTTTCGACCACTAGGACCCGGGTTCGAACCCGCATTGGACACTTTTTTCTGTTTAAAGAAAAAAGAAAAATGCTCCAATGGCCCCCGATTCTTGCAAAAGTCCAACCCCACCAGCGAGTGCAAGTAACCAAACGGGGCTCTGGCATTAGTAAGTGCAAAGTCGAACTGCTTTTCACATGTGTAGACATGTGGTGCACTTACAGTAAAAGCAGTCGCTAACTACCCACCATGATTATCATGGCCTGTACCACGTGTACTAGGGATAAGCAAAAAAAAAAAAGGAAGGAACTAAATGTCTATCAAAGCATCAAATAATCACACGTGAAATTTCCACCTTTCAACGTTTTTCAATCGTTATCTTATTTGCATACATTTAAAAACCGAAATGTGTATTTCAAGGTTGTGTGTATTTATCCCAATATATAATAGACACAACACAGGCCTCAGTATGATATGCAAATTATGATAATAATGATGATGAGAGAGAGGAGAATGGAATAAAAGGCAACAGCTAAAAAGAAGCTTATCCAATACTCCCACCATCCCCCCAATTCGCAAGGTGACATTCGGTCTGACAGAAGGTGCTGCTAAGGAAACAGACAGATCTGCAATATGTCAGATAGAAGAAGAAACACAATCGGGGAGAAGAGCTTCTTCTACAAGAGGACACAAGCCCTCTGTCAAGACAAACGAGAGAGAGATAAGAATCATAATATTATAATTACAAACATATTTTTAACGGGGAGGGTCTATTTTGCCTCTTTTCTTTTTAAATAATATTTATAATTAAAGTTTATAACGAATCAAAAGTTTTTACGAAGGAGTATCTTTTATTATATTTGTGCAAGCTTTCGAACTTTGCAGTTCTTCCACAGGCATGGATAGTACAGAAATACTGTGTAGTATTTCTGTGCTATCCATGCCTGTGGAAGAACTGCAAAGTTCGAAAGCTTGCACAAATATAATAAAAGATACTCCTTCGTAAAAACTTTTGATTCGTTATACACTTATACCAATTGTACGGAGTTTACCTGTAGAAAAAAAATAATAATTAAAGTTATTTATCAAAATTCGAAACTATTTTTAAAGGCGTAAGATTCTTTTTAAATTAAACAATTTATACTGCCCTTACTGTAATGGAAAATTAATGGGAGGGCCTGGCTCATCAGTGGTGAACCCTCCCAGCGGTTTCGCCAGTGGGTAGTTAGACACAGATTTTCCTGTAAGTGCACCACATGTCTACACATATAGTATAAATTGTTTAATTTCAAAAATAATCTTACGCCTTTAAAATAGTTTCGAATTTTGATAACAGATGGCGTGCTAGTGTATCATATTATAAAAGTTATTTATACAGCCCTTTTATCCTGTGATGATTAAAAATTGAAAGAGGGAGGGCATGGCTCATCACTACTAAACCCTCCCAGCGGTTTCGCTATTTTTAGGAGGTTTTACCAATGACGAGTCATACCCTACCTCTTTCAATTTTTAATTATTACAGGTGATAAGAGCTGTGTGTGTACATATAATTAATTAAGTTTGGCCTTAAATACCCATTTCTTGGTTTTTCGGGAAGCCACTGGGACCAAAAATATTTTTTGGTCGCAGTGGTACAGCCTACTCCACGCTGACGAGCGCCAACAGCGCGAAACGCGTTCGTGGATGACTTTTCTTGATTTATCAAGAAATTGGGTTGGCCAAATATCAGGGAACAGGTTAAATCAATGAATAGTTGATTTCTGTTCCACCAGATGGCGCTCTGCCTTCTGAAAAGCACATGTGCTCCTGGTCAGGATATGCCTACTTTGTTTTTAATTATATATCTATCAAAAATATGTTTATAACTTTCACCGATTTATGGCGCCAAGTTAATGATGATATTTTAAATATAAAAATATTGCAAAAAAAAAATATTTGTCGATATTTCGGTGACTGATCATTCTCAGGGGAGAACACATTAGAAAGGCTGCAGCAGATAATTTTACAAGAATAAAAATATCATCATTCCTGGATGCTATATTTATGGCGAACTAAATAACTTAGTCCCTATTTCTGCTCCGCGCTTATGGAATTGAAGACTTGAGGCGATGGCGTCGACCTCTCATATTAAATCTTACTTTTCCTTATTACTAATAATTGTATATAGTTGCGGAACTACTGGTTTCCTGTGCTGCTCTTTTCCTGTTATTGCACCTTGTATGGAGAATCTGTATAAGACTAATGTCTTAATAAAGGCTTTGTGTGTGTGTGTGTGTGTAAATATCATCATTCGGGAATATGATGATAAATCAAATAATTCATAGAAGAGATAGAAGGCTGATAAGATCCTTTATTACTTAAAGGTATTTATAAACTATAAGGAAGGAAAAGAGATTAAATTATATCGTAACAAAGTATTTATTATTTTATTAACAGAGTATTATTTTTTATGTTTATATTTTGCTATACTCAAAGCAAAAGATAAGCAAAAGAGGGAAGTGTACAGAGTATAACAAAATAAAAACATAAAATAATACTCTGCTAATAAAATAATAAATACTTTGTTACAATATGTACACCAGCAGCTCCCACCTAACAGCCGCCTATCCAATAACCGCTAGCCAACAACAACAATCCAACAAAGCTGCGATATAAAGGCCGAGATGTAAATTAGTATAGACAATACTACAACAATATGCAAATTATGATAGTATTACATATATCAATTGTGTTGATATATATATTATATTGATATATATATATTATCTTTTCATCTAACTAACTTGCATACTAATTATGTACATATTTAAAATATCTTTCTTTTCTTTCAAAATTTATGTTTAAAGTGCAAGTGTCCCTAGGGGGACATAGAGCGCTCTAAGTCGAAATAGAGAATAACAGGATTACATTGCTGAAGTATTCAAAAATTGCCACTTTCAACACTTCCTCTCAATTCAGAATATTTCCACATTGAATATAATCTTGGAAATTCCCAGGGGCCCTCTTCCTTTTGGAAACATCCAGTGACACCCTGGAATCTTTTCATGCCAGAGATTTTCTTTCAAATCTTTATGGTACGACAAGCACTCCTCTTCTGGAACGTCTTCTGTGGACAAATTAACAGAGTGATATTCCTTTATTGCTTGCCAGGCTTCCCCTTAATTATAAAAAAAGTGCCCAAAGCGGGATTCGATCCCGGGTTGTAGCGGTCGAAAACCAACGGTTTAGACCACCCTTAAACCGACCCACATATACACCTGCATATATTTCTGAAAACGGGTAGTTGGTGACTTCTGAACGCTCCAGGAACCTGGTTTAACCAAAAAAATCATCCCTAAAAGTTTGCAGAATTTCAAGTTAGAGAGTTAAGAAATATAACATTGTAATGTTCCTTCGATTAAATATATAAATATGTTTTACCAAATTAAGAAACAATTTTTAATTATATATCTTTCTAATGCTATATATACACTTTTGTATATATTCATAATAACAACAACAATAATTACAGTGCTGCCAAATCCAAACAATCAAAAATAAATTAATTAAACAGAGTATATTATAATATTATTATAAGGTATATTATAGGTATAATAATATAATATATTATATAAGGTATATCAAACATCAAAAATGTTTTTTTTTTTATTTTATTTTTTGGAGATTGGTGAGCAGCAAGTCACAGGAGAAGTTGAAGGTGGACATAGTACAAAACGGAAGATCAACCGAACGGTCAACGGAAATACTGATCAGATAAACCTACAGTAATGAAAGCAAAAGTAGAAATATAGAATAAGATAAATGACAATGAAACTAAATACTTTTATAACTGATTTTTACATTTTAAAACGATATTGTCGCGTGTTGACCCTACCGGCTCTTTGCGACAACGCGCTTCTTCCCTTCGTGGTTCACCTACTTAGGCTCCCGTTGCTCTTCCCTGCGGCTTTTCCCCGCAGGCCACCCAAAGACGTCCTGAGCTCCACCTCTCCAGTGGAAACTCCCTTCCTCTGGCAGTATCTCTCGGCCTTACTACTGGTGGGGGGACACGAGAGACTTACCAGAAGAGTAGTAGCAGCAGCAGTAGTAGTAGTCTAGCGATGATGACAATGGCGAGAGTGACGACAGGAGGCGGCACGGAGACTTGAAGCACCTCCTTTATTGTCATCTATTACTAAACACAATAAATCTAAATAAAACAACAAATAATGTGTATTTACATGACCCTACATCCTGGGGCCAACACAAAAGCGTATTTACATCCAACCTCCCCAGGAAACGGGACCACAGCAGTCGGCGACTCCCACATCGGCCAGCAAGGGAATCCGGCGAAAGCGCCATCTATTGGCGGAGGTTGTAACCATTTAGAGGCCTTCACGTAACAATATTTTAAGTTATTTTTGTTTTTGAAGATATTATAGTTAAGTATTTATTATTTTATTAACAGATCACAATGATAATTATCAATTTTGACATTTTATATTTACTCTGTAAACTTCCCTTGTTGTTTCTCTTGTATTTTATATATTTTAATTTGTTCTGGCTTTAAATAAATTGTTTTGTAAGAAATTTGAACAATTTTTGACGTGTATGATTCTTTTAAAAATAAATCTATTTTCTACTGCCCATATATACAGTTAAACCTGTCTATAGCGCCCCCTCTAAATAGCGCCTACCTCTCTATAGAAGCCGATTTTAAATATGTAGTAAGATGCGATTTACATTAAAAGTGACCTGTCTATAGCACCCCTTCTCTCTATAACACCCTATTTTGTTGAGTCCCAAGAGGGGGCTCTATAGACAGGTTTAACTGTATTTATATAAAAATTGCAGTGTCATCGTGAAGTTTGTCTTCCCTAATTTTCTTCGTGACACTATTGTGATCGATTAATATATATATACTTTCAATAATATAATATGAAACGGAAGAACAATATCATCGACGCATATATTATCTATATATATAAAATTGAATGTCTGTGTGTCTGTCTGTGTGTGTGTGTGTCCTCTATGGATTCGAAAACCATACATCCAATCGCCGTGAAATTTCGGGATATTATTAGGCATATCCCCGGAAAGGTTTACGAAAAATAATATATTGAATATCTTTAATATCCTTAGAGTTATTTGCAGATTTGTAGCTTTAACTCGCAAGCAGCGCCACCATTGAGACGGAGATAGGCTTTTTCAAGAGGGGGAGTAATGTTAGGAGAGAGGAGCGCGTCTCGAGGCGGGTGCTCACGTGTCACTGTTAAAAACCTATTTGTTTTGGCTACATCTTTTCCCGTGGACTTAACGATAACTTTTCTAAAACTTATATCAAATTTCATGTATAATTATTTTTACATCATTTAGTTTAGTATAATTATTTACTATAATTTCCTATCGTTCAATTATTATACTTTTTGTTCTTAAAGATTATTTAAGACAATAATCTTTAATTAGAAAGTGCTTTGCCAAAAGTTTGGAGTGGGGCAGACCCCGTGCGAGAATGGATTCGCCCGGCCGCCGGCCGACAGTCAAAGTACCCACCGACCAATCAGGGCAGAGTTGGCAACACAGCTATGCCAAGTAGACAAGAAAAAAAGCCTCGCGGGAGCTTGCCCAAGATGACCTCCGGGAACTTCGTCCATCTTCCATAAACGACCATGAATTTATTCAACCTTATCGAGTATTTTTCAAGGGACCGGGGAAAAAAATGTTCACTAGATAAAACGATGATTTTGTAATGTAGAAAATTAGGAAAGACAAAATTCAGGATGACACGGCACACAGGGACCGGGAAAAAATAATCACTTTATCGAGAGATTCACGACCATGATTTTATTCAACTTATCGAGTATTTTTCAAGGGACCGGGAAAATATGTTCACTAGATAAAACGATGATTTTGTAATGTAGAAATTTATGAAAGACAAAATTCAGGATGACACGGCACACAGGGACCGGGAAAAAATAATCACTTTATCGAGAGATTCACGACCATGATTTTATTCAACTTATCGAGTATTTTTCAAGGGACCGGGAAAATATGTTCACTAGATAAAACGATGATTTTGTAATGTAGAAAATTATGAAAGACAAAATTCAGGATGACACGGCACACAGGGACCGGGAAAAAATGTTCACTTTATCGAGAGATTCAAATTTACGAGTTTCAAATTATCAAAATATATCTTTTTTTTTTTCAAGTTTATAGAGAATTGTTTTAACAAATGTTCGTTAGACAAACCTTTACTCGGGTAAAACCTCGGGCGAAGCCGGGTACGTCCGCTAGTATAATATAAAAATTAATGTATGTGTGTGTGTGTGTCTGTCTGTCTGTCCTTTATGCCTGACCAAACCACTCATTGGAAGGCCATGAAACTTTGGGAAGTTATTTAGTATAGTACTGGGAAGGTTTCTAGCAAATAAAATTTTTGAAATAACTTTTCCCTAAAAATAATCAAGATAAATATTCTAATTTATCTGTTATAATTTAACAATCTGCTCTAAATATTATCATGATGATACGATGATTTTGTAATGTAGAAAATTAGGAAAGACAAAATTCAGGATGACACGGCAATTTATTTGAGACAAGAATAATGATACAATTCATAGGCAAGATACTATTCCTTTAACTTCCACTTACCGAGGGAACCAATTAATATTGATTTTATTCAACTTATCGAGTACTTTTAAAGGGACCGGGAAAAAATGTTCACTTTATCGAGAGATTCGTTAGACAAACCTTTACTCGGGTAAAACCTGGGCGAAGCCGGGTACGTCCGCTAGTATTATATATTTATAATTATATATATTTCTACTGTCCCCCCACCTCTGAAAGCTTATACAGTTAAACCTGTCTATAGCGCCCCCTCTTGGGACTCACCAAAATACGGTGCTATAGAGAAGGGGGTGTTATAGACAGGTCACTTTTAATGTAAATCGCATCGTACTACGTATTTAAAATCGGGCTCTATAGGGAGGAAGGCGCTATTTAGAGGGGGCGCTATAGACAAGTTTAACTGTATTTAAAATTTCTTATACAGAAATCTATTTAAACGGCAAAATGTAAAATAGAAGAGAAACAATGATGGAAGTTTACAGAGGGAACCAGAATACATAAATATCAAAATTAATAAAATAATAATCCATAGTTCATTTAAAATACCTTTTCAAAGAGTTTATCTTCAGTAAAGATATAAAAGGAAAATAACAAAAAGTGCAATATTACAGTGGTATAGTTGCTTAAACTGGCGAAACCGCTGGGAGGGTTCACCAATGATGAGCAAGTTCATCCTATTAATTTATCATTGTAGTCAGAGTAGTAGAAACTTTTTTAATTTCAAAAAGAAACATACGCGTTAAAAATAGTTCGAATTTCGAATAACAGATGGCGCTCTAAGACATCCAATTAACAAGAAGAAGCGCCGCATGTTGGGCGCCATGTTATACAATGTACGGGAGGTTGTTACTCAGGTGAGCAACACCATCTTGAGGTGGTACATTTACATTAGGAGATCGGTGAAAGGATGGTCTAAACCATTGGTTTTTGACTGCTACGACCCGGGTTCGATTCTCACATTGGGCACTTTTTTTCTGATTTAAAAAAAAATGCTCCAATGGCCCCTGATTCTTGTAAAATTCCAACCCCACCAGCGAGTGCAAGTAACCAAACAGGGCTCTGGCACGTTTTTAAGTGCAAAGTCGAACTGCTTTTCACATGTGTAGACATGTGGTACACTTATGTTGACTTTGCTTAGAATTTTTAAAGAAACTGATTCCAATAATTATTAATTAAACAATATATTTATTGATTTACAAGAGAGAGAACAAATATAAAAAGGAAACTAATATTAAACAAAGGAACTTTTTATTTACGGTTAGCGCCTATTTACCTGTGAGCTTACACACACTCTGTGGTAACAATTAATTAATATAAATACCTACAGTAAAAGCAGTCGCCAACTACCCACCCTGATTATCATGGCCTGTACCACGTGTACTAGGGATAAGCAAAAAAAAAAAAATTTACATTATATAAGGGAAAAAAGCATTCAGGCACGAAAACTTCTTCCACACATAATACAAACTTCTACTGTCCTTACTGCGAAGAAAAAATATTGCGAGGGCTTGGCTCATCAGTGATGTATTTTCATCGCAGTAAGAACAGTAGACATTTGTTTTGTGTGAAGAAACATTCGTGCCTAAAGCCTTTTATTTCTTATCTATAGATGACGTGTTATTGCTTTGTGTTAATTCATACCTAACTGGCCTTGTCCTTATTGTTTGCGGAAGAGCATTGCTTGATGCAAATATTTATAGGTAATTCTACTGTCCTAAAAGTTTATCTCCATTGTTTACTTGAATACCATTTCTGAGATTCCACCCTTCAGTGTAGTATATATAAGCAGAATCCATATTCTATCCTTAGAAATTAAACACTATTGCATATCTCCCAGCAATATGCAACATGTAGTCTCTGGTTGTGTAAAACTTCTGTTGAATGTCTACATTGGTCCTCAAACCTCATAGTCTCCATAGTCTATCCATAGAAATGTTGCATATCTCCCAGCAATATGCAACATGTAGTCTCTGGTTGTGTAAAACTTCTGTTGAATGTCTACATTGGTCCTCAAACCTCATAGTCTCCATAGTCTATCCATAGAAATGTTGCATATCTCCCAGCAATATGCAACATGTAGTCCCTGGTTGTGTAAAACTTCTGTTGAATGTCTACATTGGTCCTCAAACCTCATAGTCTCCATAGTCTATCCATAGAAATGTTGCATATCTCCCAGCAATATGCAACATGTAGTCCCTGGTTGTGTAAAACTTCTGTTGAATGTCTACATTGGTCCTCAAACCTCATAGTCTCCATAGTCTATCCATAGAAATGTTGCATATCTCCCAGCAATATGCAACATGTAGTCTCTGGTTGTGTAAAACTTCTGTTGAATGTCTACATTGGTCCTCAAACCTCATAGTCTCCATAGTCTATCCATAGAAATGTTGCATATCTCCCAGCAATATGCAACATGTAGTCCCTGGTTGTGTAAAACTTCTGTTGAATGTCTACATTGGTCCTCAAACCTCATAGTCTCCATAGTCTATCCATAGAAATGTTGCATATCTCCCAGCAATATGCAACATGTAGTCCCTGGTTGTGTAAAACTTCTGTTGAATGTCTACATTGGTCCTCAAACCTCATAGTCTCCATAGTCTATCCATAGAAATGTTGCATATCTCCCAGCAATATGCAACATGTAGTCTCTGGTTGTGTAAAACTTCTGTTGAATGTCTACATTGGTCCTCAAACCTCATAGTCTCCATAGTCTATCCATAGAAATGTTGCATATCTCCCAGCAATATGCAACATGTAGTCCCTGGTTGTGTAAAACTTCTGTTGAATGTCTACATTGGTCCTCAAACCTCATAGTCTCCATAGTCTATCCATAGAAATGTTGCATATCTCCCAGCAATATGCAACATGTAGTCTCTGGTTGTGTAGAACTTCTGTTGAATGTTCTACGCCTGTCCTTAAACATTCCTCCCACACTCTGTCCCTAGAAACATTGTTCCATATCTCCCAGCAATATGCAACATGTAGTCTCTGGTTGTGTAGAACTTCTGTTGAATGTTCTACGCCTGTCCTTAAACATTCCTCCCACACTCTGTCCCTAGAAACATTGTTCCATATCTCCCAGCAATATGCAACATGTAGTCTCTAGTTGTGTAGAACCTCTGTTGAATGTTCTACGCCTGTCCTTAAACATTCCTCCCACACTCTGTCCCTAGAAACATTGTTCCATATCTCCCAGCAATATGCAACATGTAGTCTCTGGTTGTGTAGAACTTCTGTTGAATGTTCTACGCCTGTCCTTAAACATTCCTCCCACACTCTGTCCCTAGAAACATTGTTCCATATCTCCCAGCAATATGCAACATGTAGTCTCTAGTTGTGTAGAACCTCTGTTGAATGTTCTACGCCTGTCCTTAAACATTCCTCCCACACTCTGTCCCTAGAAACACTGTTGCATATACCCCATAATATACACAATATAAAATATTTTATTTTGCAACTTGCAATAATTATTTTATATATACATTTTCCCACCCACATTCTAAAAGTATCGTTATGTGTATTTTTAAATATAAAATTTGCTTCTCGGTTCTCCAAAAGTAAGACGATAAACTTGTGTGAAGGTGATAAGACTCCATCTGTGATCAATCAGTATGTGCAATAATGGCTTATTCTCTATGAACATTCCACGGTGATATGCAAATATAGTACAGAAGTGAAATTGTACTGGGATCAGATGGTTAAATTATCCGAGAAAGGCATCTCCTGATTGTACAACTAAAAATTGCTGATGGCCTGCGCCATCTGTCGGAATAAATATCAGATATGGGGCAACAGCCTGAAACGTGCATGTATTTTACTTTTCTTGAAAAATCAAGACAAGGTATTCGGCCAATTCGGCAATAATTAAAAATTAAATTTATATTTATTCTGACAGATGGCACAAGCCATCAACAACTTTTATCTGCACGATCAGAATATGCTTTTATCATAATTTAACGGTCAGTTAACGGTCACTCATGGACAGAAGTGGAAAGTCTTTGATGTCTCCGCTGTTTTTTTTTTTTTTTGAAGGAGACAGAGGCTATTCACACTTAGTTATCTCGTGTGTCTTCAATAAAGGTCACTGTAATATCTTTCAGAGTTATTGT
Source organism: Cordylochernes scorpioides (assembly GCA_030710605.1). Lineage (NCBI taxonomy): Eukaryota > Metazoa > Arthropoda > Arachnida > Pseudoscorpiones > Chernetidae > Cordylochernes > Cordylochernes scorpioides. The sequence continues at coordinate 93,776,487 of CP092873.1, forward strand.
CTGAATCCCAACATAGATGCTGAAACTTCCTTAAGTTTTGTGAGATTCTCTCCCTATAGATCTAAGGAAGAGCTGCGAGAGACAATAGTACCTGGCGAGATTCCGGGAAGAGCACGCGGCAGAAGCGCAGGAACGCAAGGTCTAGGCGTGGCTGCTCGTGCCGCAGGTGCGATATCGCGCGCAGCTGTCTGCGGCCTTGCTGGAGGACGCCGATTGTATCCTTGGCCTCCAGGACGGCCGCACCCAGGACATCTCCCTGATTGGTCAGAGGACCCTGATAGATCCTCCATTCTTCACCTCTGGACAGGGATGGAATACCAAACAGCGCGTGTTCCTTTTTTACATATCCCACTTTAGGTCGCGTACCTCATTGGATTATGCAAATTGTTTTTTTTTTTTTTTAGTTTTTTTTTTATCTCCCCCCAAATACATGTGATACACAGGACATAATGAAATCGGGATGTGCAAAAAATTAACGATGTTTTTTTATGATGAACATCACATGTCTACATATGTAGAGAGCAGTTTGACTTTTGCAGAATTTACAAGGTGTTAGAACCCTGTTCAGTTATTTGCATTCAATGGTGAGGTCGGACTTTTGCAAGAAGCGGCGAATATTGAACCAATAAAAATTATCAAAAGCTATTTGTACAGCTATTATACTGCAATGAATAAAAATTGAAAGAAGGAATGCATGGTTTATCAGTGGTGAACCCTCACAAGGGGTTTCGCCAGTTTAATCTACTAGACAACTATACTATTATATTTGACTAATTTTCTTATGCATTTGTCATTTTCATGCATTTGATAGATGGCCAATAGTCGACAACCCCGACTAGGGATCGAATCCCACGCATGGATAACTTTTTTTTTTTTTTTCTGAAGAAAAAATTGCTTCATTGACTCCATCAGTGAGTGCAAGTAACCAAACGGGGCTCTGGCACACTTGTAAGTGAAAAATTCGAAATGCATTCTACATGCGTAGACATATGATGCACTTAATTACAGTAAAAGTAGTCCCTAATTTCTAACCACCATGAATATCATGGCCTGTACCACGCGCGTGTACCGGTGATACATTTTTTTAAAAATCAATACACATAGGCGGTTTCTATTTCCTAACAGCAGGAGTCATGAGATATTCCAAATCTTTAAAAAAAGGTGTTTAAGCTGTTGACATGATTGTTGTTGTTGTTTATCCCTCAAGTCGTTTAAACAATGACATGGTAGGACCGCCATCTTGGACCAAAATACATTGCAAAAGAATATGACAATCATGTGCAATAAAAAATACACAATTCCCCTTTTCACTAAATGCATCAAAACAACGCCTTTACGCTCATGGAAAAAACTGATGTTGTCGGAATTTAAGAATAATCTGTAGGAATGAGGTACTTACATATGTTGTTATAATTTATTTAACTATACACTTTCAATTATTCTCTTAAAATTGTCAATATCTTAACGCATAAAAATAAATAAACCTAGATATCATCTCTCTCTTTTAATACTGATTTTTGTGACCTTAGTTCTTGTTTGCGCGTAATTTGGAATTCTTATTAATAATAAAAAAAAACATTCTTAAAAAAAAAAAAAATTCCCACGCCGGGAATCGAACCCGGGCCTTCTGGGTGAAAGCCAGATATCCTAGCCACTAGACCACGTGGGATACAGAAATTTGTACTGAAAACATATATTTAAATTGTTTTTTGTGTTCAATATTTGTCTATAGCTATATATTCATTATGATGAATTAGCCCGCCATCTGTTATCAAAATTCGAAACTATTATAGACACGTATGATTCATTTAAAAATTAAACAATTTCTACTGTCCTTACTGCAATGGAAAAATTGATGGGAGGACCTGGTTCATTAGTGGTGAATCCTCCCAGCGGTTTCGCCAGTTTAATCTACCATACCGCTGTTTTTTTTCCATTGCAGTAAGGGCAGTAGAAATTATTTAATTTTCAAAAGAAATTACACGTCTATAATAGTTTCGTATTTTGATAACAGATGGCGCGCTAATGCATTATAAAGATATTATATATATCACAAGAGAAGGAATCACCAGACATCATCTTGAAGAAGGAATAAAAGTTAACGGCGACGTGTTTTCTTTTATTAATACTGTAAATTCGGCAAGCTTTCGGACTTTGACGTCCTTCGACAGGCAACTTTCCAAGAAACTGAAAGATAATACACCTATCCCCCGATTTACACGGTAGATACGTTCCTGAGAAAAACGTGTAAATATATTTAAAAAAAAAGAATGTCTTATATCAAATCTTTCAAACCAGCCATGACTTGCCAAAAAATTTGGCTTCTTTTCAGTTGAAGAAGAAGATGTGGCAATTGCTCTACAATTTTTTTCGTATAGTATTTCGTTAGTATTTATTTTTTATTAACATCATGAAACGCGATGTCCCAAACTCAGGGACATTAGCGTCGATACCTCTCTCTACATCACAACAAATCGGCTATATACAATCCTGTTCAATTCATTATTTTACATAATTAACCAAAGAAAATTGTCCGAAGAGAAAAACAAACAACAAAGCAAGCATCGCAATTCTTTTCCTTCTAAGTTTCCCTCTCCCTTTTCCATTTCAAAAGAAAGTTGTAAATAAATTTGCAAAATTGATCAAAACTTTTACACCTCTCTTTATCGTCTACAAATTCATCAAGCTGTCCAATACGACCAAACTTGTTTTCCTTATAAACCCGGAAAATTGGGCAATTCATTAGTAAATGTTTCGAGTCCTGAATTTCACCTCCGCAGAAGCATCCCGGTTCCTTCACCGCGCCGATAGTTGACAAAAATTTCCCAAAATTACCATGATCTGTAATGAATTGGATATTATAAAAATTTGGACGGAAAAATCTTGGGATTCCAGACACGAAAAAGCTTCTGAAAATTTCATTAGTATTATCAAAAATTTCTTTCATTTTTGCGTGTAAGAATGATTTGACTATACTTGGAGCATGGGGTTCGTAAGCAATTAGATCTTCAGTGGACAGATGAGCTAGATCATATTTGATTATTCTAGATTCTATATAGTCTGTTAGGAGTGGAATTTTTGCCAGACTATGCACACAGTTTGATGAAGTAGTTTTATATGCTCTGACTGCCCATAAAATGATCTGGTACTGCATGGAATTCAGTTTTTGTTTAGAACGATTGTTTAAATATTTAAACCAAATTTCTGATCCGTATGTAAGTACAGGCCTTATTATTGTTTTATATAAAGTTAACCTCTTTTGAGTATCTAAACCCCACATATTGCCGCTTAGTGAACATAATAAATTTTTCATACGCCCTGCCTTACACAGAATATCATTTACATGCTACTTTATTTTTCCATTTGTGATTTGAAAATTTCATTCCCAGAATTTTTACTTGCTTGACCGGCCTAATTATATTGTTATTAACCTTAATAGGTATTTTTTGTCTGTTATGCAGGTATAGCAAATTAGTTTTCTCTGTACTGATCGGTAATTTATTTCTATTACACCATTGGATCACATAATTTAAGATGTATTCATTTGCGGTTTTTAGTCCTTCGATAGTCTTATTCCAGCAAATTATTATAACGTCGTCTGCATAACATATAATATCTGCATTCATTGATTCAAAATTTATCAACAAATCATTTAGCAAAATATTCCATAGAAGTGGTGATAAAGGTCCACCCTGTGGACATCCTTTAGTTAGTTTCTTATAAAAAGTTTCTGATTCGTATGTAAATTTCACCTCCCTTTCATTATTCAAATAAGATTTTATGATCCGTATTAAATCTAAGGGAACATTATCATTATCCATTCGTTTTATAATCGCAGGCCACCATACAGGTAAATCTATATATATATAAAATTGAATGTCTGTCTGTCTGTTTGTCTGTCTGTCTGTACTCTATAGATTCAAAAACCATACATCCAATCGCCGTGAAAATTTGGGATATTATTAGGTATATCCCCGGGAAGGTTTTTGAAAAATAATTTCTTGAATATCTTGAATATTCTTAGAGTTATTTGCAGATTTGTATATTTAACTCGAAAGCAGCGCCCCCATTGCGACGATGATAACAAGTTTTTTTACCTATAAGTTTTATTATCACTAAGTTTATTATCTTAAATATTATTTATCAAAAGTAAGATTTTCTACCTATTAATTGCGCACAAGTCAAAGTTAGTTTTATCATTTATCTACAACATATATATTGGGAGAATAGATAAATTGATGATTTTGTAATGTTGAAAATTAGGAAAGACAAAATTCAGGATGAAACGGCAATTTAATTGAGACAAGAATGATGATACAATTCTAAGGCAAAGTTACTATTCCTTTAACTTCCAATTACCGAGGGAACCAATTAATATTGATTTTATTCAACTTATCGAGTATTTTTCAAGGGACCGGGAAAAAATGTTCACTTTATCGAGAGATTCAAATTTACGAGTTTCAAATTATCAAAATATATCTTTTTTTTTTTATAAGTTTATAGAGAATTGTTTTAACAAATGTTCGTTAGACAAACCTTTACTCGGGTAAAACCCGGGCGAAGCCGGGTACATCCGCTAGTATTTACATAATTAAAACTTAGTTAAATAAATGATTTTTTTTTTTATTATACAAAATTCTTTCCTCTTTATCTATGTAAACAAATTTGTTCTAAGAAAAGGATGACTACCTTAGGATTCAGGGAAAGGCAAAAAACCATCTGAAATTATTACGAGATATTATATAATATACAACATACAGTTGCGGAAGGATAGTATTTATTTACCAAAAGAGAGATACCTCTCCCTTTAGTTACACATCAGAAAGATGGATTATGTTTATCATCCTTGTAAATAACTTCACTAGTGGCGATGAAGAATTAATCCCAACACTAGTTTTGGCAAATTCAGACAAAAAGCCAATCTGTATACCATTCTTTATCAACAACAACAACAAAAGCCTTTATTAGGCACACGTGCCATACAGGATTCTCCCGGTAGGACAAAATAAATAAATAACAAATTAGCATCATAGTATTATACAAATATTGGGTATTGACCTCGACCAATTATCGAGTTGGATCCGGTGTCTGTGCTAAATATTTTGATTGAGCTGATTTCCAGTATTTATAAAAAGCGAATGCAAAGGGTCTGGATTTTACGACTTTTGCCATTAAAACATAAGGCGAATTGCTATTATAACCGTTCTCTTGACGAAGAATTTCTCTCTCTCTTCTTCCATTGCCGTACAGTAGAACATGTAGTGTGGAAAATCGAGACTAAATTCACCGTTGCATAATACCATTCTTTATCAACACTAGTGAAGTGGGGGTCGGTGGAAGGATGGTTAAACCGTTTGGTTTTCGCCCACTACGACCCGGGTTCGATTCCCGCATTGGACACTTTTTTCTGTTTAAAAAGAAAATGCTCCAATGGTCCCCGATTCTTGCAAAAGTCCAACCCCACCAGCGAGTGCAAGTAATCAAACGGGGCTCTGGCACATTTGTAAGTGCAAAGTCGAACTGCTTTTCACATGTGTAGACATGTGGTGCGCTTACAGTAAAAAGCAGTCGCTAACTACCCATCATGATTATCATGGCCTGTACCACGTGTACTAGGAATAAGCAAAAAAACTAGTGAAGTTTTTTACAGTGTTGGACTCTGCAATGTTCTAATGTATACTTAAAGAGAAGGATTCCTCTTTATATAGGTACATTTAAAAATTTTACACAATGTAATATCTTTCAGAGTTATTGTCTGAATCCCGATATACATGCTGAAAGGTACAACTTCCTTAAGTTTTGTCCATGAGTGTAGTTATCTCGTGTGTCTTCAGTAAAGAACACTGTAATATCTTTCAGAGTTATTGTATGAATCCCGACATACATGCTAAAAGGTACAACTTCCTTAAGTTTTGTCCATGAGTGTAGTTATCTCGTGTGTCTTCAGTAAAGAACACTGTAATATCTTTCAGAGTTATTGTATGAATCCCGATATACATGCTGAAAGGTACAACTTCCTTAAGTTTTGTCCATGAGTGTAGTTATCTCGTGTGTCTTCAGTAAAGAACACTATAATATCTTTCAGAGTTATTGTATGAATCCCGACATACACGCTGAAAGGTACAACTTCCTTAAGTTTTGTCCACGAGTGTAGTTATCTCGTGTGTCTTCAGTAAAGAACACTGTAATATCTTTCAGAGTTATTGTATGAATCCCGATATACATGCTGAAAGGTACAACTTCCTTAAGTTTTGTCCATGAGTGTAGTTATCTCGTGTGTCTTCAGTAAAGAACACTGTAATATCTTTCAGAGTTATTGTATGAATCCCGACATACATGCTAAAAGGTACAACTTCCTTAAGTTTTGTCCATGAGTGTAGTTATCTCGTGTGTCTTCAGTAAAGAACACTGTAATATCTTTCAGAGTTATTGTATGAATCCCGACATACATGCTAAAAGGTACAACTTCCTTAAGTTTTGTCCATGAGTGTAGTTATCTCGTGTGTCTTCAGTAAAGAACACTGTAATATCTTTCAGAGTTATTGTATGAATCCCGATATACATGTTAAAAGGTACAATTTCCTTAAGTTTTGTCCATGAGTGTAGTTATCTCGTGTGTCTTCAATAAAGGTCACTGTAATATCTTTCAGAGTTATTGTCTGAATCCCGATATACATGGTAAAAGGTACAACTTCCTTTAGTTTTGTCCATGAGTGTAGTTATCTCGTGTGTCTTCAATAAAGGTCACTGTAATATCTTTCAGAGTTATTGTCTGAATCCCGATATACATGGTAAAAGGTACAACTTCCTTTAGTTTTGTCCATGAGTGTAGTTATCTCGTGTGTCTTCAATAAAGGTCACTGTAATATCTTTCAGAGTTATTGTCTGAATCCCGATATACATGTTAAAAGGTACAACTTCCTTAAGTTGTGTCCATGAGTGTAAACCACAAATAAGATATTATATGTAGGGAAAAAAAAAAGCCCTCGCTGTACAGGTGAAGGCCATACCTCAAAACATTGGTATACAGATTTCCGAAATTATAAAAACTGATGTTGAGGAGTTTTGTAGGAATGAGGTACTTACATATGTTGTTATAATTTATTTAACGGGTTCCAATATTCTCTCAAAATTGTCAATATCTTGACACATAATAATAAATAAACCTGGATGTCATTTTATTCGCTTCACATAGTTTCTCTTTCTTTTAATACTGATTTTTGGTGACCTTTGTGCTTGTTTGCGCGTAATTTTGAATTCTTATCAATTAAAAAAAAATATATGATTATATGATTGAGTGGTGATAAAAAAGAAGAAGAAAAAAAAAACTTAAAAAAAAAAAAAAAAGTTCCCACGCCGGGAATCGAACCCGGGCCTTCTGGGTGAAAGCCAGATATCCTAGCCACTAGACCACGTGGGATATAGAAATTTGTATTCAAAATATATATTTGAATTGTTTTTGTGTTCAATATTTGTCTATAGCTATATATCCATGTGATAAAAACACGATGAAGAGAAGACACTACAAGAACATAGGAAGAGAGATGTACAATACTTACTGTAAACTGGGAGTTACACAACGACTGGAAATACTGTGGTGGTGGTTCTCTGGATAACACTCTATATTGCTCTTTTAGAATTCTTTATATTAATTTAACGGGGTCTTTACATGATAATGTACGAAAAATGCATTTATTATTATTATATATGATGCACTAGCGCGCCATCTGTTATCAAAATTCAAAACTATTTTAAAGGCGTGAGATTCTTTTTGATATTAAACAATTTCTACTGCCCTTACTGCAATGGAATGGATTATCCATTGCAGTAAGGGCAGTAGAAATTGTTTAATATCAAAAAGAATCTAACGCCTTTAAAATAGTTTTGAATTATTATATATATTACGAGATATTTTATAATATTGTAGCTTAGAAATCAAGTCTTAGAATATCTTAAGATGTAAGCGTATTTATTGATGACGTCACCACGACAAGTCGACAATTATCAACCCAACTATCTACAGCTAGAGAATATTGATCAAGCAAGCAAAAGGAACATTTATGATGATTTTACAAATATAATTTAATAAAAATCTATTTCAAATATTTTCATTGAATAATTAAATTAAATAATAAAATATTTCTTCTCCACAATATACAACATACAGTTGCGGGAGTATAATATTTATGTATCAAAAAAAGACATCTGCGTTTATGCATCAGGATGATGTAAATTTTCAACACCCTAGTTGAAAACCTTTATTAATTATGATAAATAAGAGTCACAACATAAGTTTTGGCGAATTCAGACAACCTGTCTACATTTCTTTATCATTACTAGTAAAGTTTTTTACAGTGTTGGACTCTGCATCGTTCTGTTGTATTATTAAAGAGAAGGATGCCTCTTTTGGTACATTCTAAATCATTAGATAATAAAAAGGCATATATTGGATTGAATAAAAGATTTATTTGCCAATATTTCGGTTGGCTGAACGCCAAACCTTTATCATAGCATTACATTTTTGTATAATGTAATGACTTGATAAAGGTTTGGCTTTCAGCCAACCGAAATATTGGCAAATAAATCTTTTATTCAATCCAATATATCAAATTTCGAAATTATTTTAAAGGCGTAAGATTCTTTTTTTTTTTAGAAATAAACAATTTCTACTGCCCTTACTGCAATGGAAAAATTAATGGGAGGGCCTGGCTCATCAGTGGTGAATCCAATATATACCTTTTTATTATCTAATGATTTAAATATGATTTGCTGTATTTTCAAAACGATTTTAAAATATATTTTATAAAAACAATTGGTCCAAGTAACATCCAGTATATTCAGGCCAAGTGATAGTTCTCTAGTTCTCCCCTACTGGACTTAACACACTTTCTGTTTCCACTAGAGGACATAAATAGACACACTGCGCCATTTTGTTCGAGAGCAAGTAGTCAGGTACAAATAGGACACACACAAAGAGACATTTGATTCATCATTTCTTTTATAATACACAGGCTCAGATAGAATAATAAGCCATAACACCAGTTAAAGGCAAATTCAGACAAAAGCCAACAACCTTAATACCATGGTTTCTGGCTATAACTCTCATCAGTTCAGAGGAGGCTTCGATTCTATAACATCCTATGTGAGGAGTTATGAAATCGGTGAAATTGGCCGAAAGGTGTTTAAACTGATGAAGTGACAAGGCCAATCAAAACACATTGTAGGTAAGAAGAGATCAATCCTGATGGCGGCAAGTTTCTTAATTGAAGTTATATAAGCTTGGAAAACTTTCGTACAATACGAATATGTATGTTCGAATACGCTGTAATTCAGCCTGTTAACGAACGTTGTTTTCCGAAAGTTTACCAAGCTTATATATCTTCATCATTATGTATTCATCATTACTCTTCATAATTCACCCTTTCATACCTCATCCAAAAAGGTTAGAAATTGTCAATATTTCACCTTGAAATAAAATTTTGATTTTTCGTTGAAAAGAAACTCATGCGGTGTAACTTCAAGTGTTGTTTTACAATTACAGGCCGCAGTGTATTATATTGTATTATAAGTTACTTTATGTATCATTTACGAACGGAAAAATACGTCCAGGGTAGCCTAGTGGACATGGCATCTGCCCGGTAAGCGGAACATTGTGGGTTCGATTCCCATCCCTGGACACTTTTATTTTTCCGTTCATCATTACTCTTCATAATTCATCCTTTCATACCTCATCCAAAAAGGTTAGAAATAGTCGATATTTCACCTTGAAATAAAATTTTGATTTTTCGTTGAAAACAAACTCATGCGGTGTAACTTCAAGTGTCGTTTTACAATTACAGGCCGCAGTGTATTACATTATATATATTTATTAAAGAAACTGGTCGATCTCTTCTTTGCAATGGTAACCGGCTATTTCCTCCTGTTGTAATACATTGTAGGATTGTGAGAGGATGGTAAGGATGTTCAGTAAATACACATCTCCCTTTCAATATATAAATTGTAGTGAAAATTATTTAATTAAATGCATAATATATATTGTCACGGTATAGAAGACAAGTATTCCAAAAGGTTAATTTAAAATAATTTAATAATTAAACTTTTAATTTGAAAAATGTGTCAATTGATTTTACAAGCATGGTAAGGAGTGATGACTATGCAAATATTTATGTGTGATGATAAGCAACAGAGTCTTCAAAAATATAATTAATCTGTAACAATATACTATTGTATTGTATTGGTTGTTCTTACATATCCTGTATTCACTAAAGAATAATGTGTAGTTTATTGTGCAGTAAATAACAAATAGGTTTATTATATATAGGGAAAATAGCTTTCATGGTACTGATCAGGGCCATAGACCTAAACTTAGATGTATACAGATTTCCGTAATTATAAAAACTGATGTTGTCGGAGTTAAACAATCATCTATTGGAATGATACTTATATGTGTCGTTATATATAATTGATTTATCTATAGGTGTAAACCATTTTCTTAATATTTGCATAATTTCACACACAAAAACATATAATTAGAATGAAATAAACAATTTTAAAAAAATAATAAAGGGTCAGATGTTGATATTGAAAATATTGATTGTTTTACATAATAAAAATAATATATAGAATTAAAATATATATAAACTAAAAAAAAAAAAAAATTCCCACGCCGGGAATCGAACCCGGGCCTTCTGGGTGAAAGCCAGATATCCTAGCCACTAGACCACGTAGGATACACAAAGTTCTGAACTATATCTACTTGAAACATGAATAAACAGCATTCCAACTTTGAGAGTTAAACTTTCCACCTTGAAAAGGGACGACACAGGATCACTGAAACGTCAGACCATAAATTTATTGAATGTTGATGAAGGTCTTTCTATAATAATTAAATAAACCAACCTACAGTATAATGGTGGAAGTTTCTATGAAGATAGGGAAAATTAATTTTTATAGTTGTGATTATTTTGCAGAAAAAAAATATTTTTTTTATAAAGAAAATTAATTTTAAAGTTTTGCTATCGTGTGGGTGTAAGCATCCCTCATTGCCTCTATGGTGTTTTATAAATTTTAATGTTGTTTTGTATCATATTGTCACGAAATTTGTTAATAGAAAATGTAAATCTCTATTAGTAAATATGTAAATAAATTTATGTTTAATGTTATATAAGGAAGATATGTAAATTCTTTAACTGATTCTTAATTTTTTTCTAGTTTTGTTGTGAGGGAAAACATCACTCACAAAGTGTATCAATTGGTTAATAAAATTCTAATTTGAAACTCTGACAATATAAATAAACTGCTGTGTCATGCTGAAGATTGTCTTTCCTTCACGTTACAGTAGAGATACTGGGTAGATTAGAGAAGACAAGATCACCGAGCAGATCTTGAGGGTGTTGACATTTACCGCGAATGACTCCAGATTTCCACCACCGCGTCAAAGTCAAGACTTCCCTACAAGATGACGATGTGTCTATAGATGATATGACGACAAAGCCGCTCTTCACGCTTCCAAAAAAAAAAGGATGCAAAGCTACTAGAGACAAAGATCCAAGACTCCAAGGGAATCCTTGACAGAAACATGTCAGATCCATGTCAGTAGCAACAATATTTACAAGCTATGAGTCACAGCTCCTCCATAGGATACGAACTTTGTATTAAATTAATTTCAAGGATGGGTTTAATCTCTGTGATTTCTTTATTATTATAGTTTCTTATAATATGATGCACTAGCGCGCCATCTGTTATCAAAATTCGAAACTATTTTAAACGCGTAATATTCTTTTTGAAATTAAACACACAATTACTGCAATGGAAAAATTAATGAGAGGGCCTGGCTCATCAGTAGTGAACCCTCCGAGGGGTTTCGAATTTTGATGTTGATATTTCTTTATATTGAAATATATAATTGAATCCGGATAGTTGGCGACTTGGATGACTCCTCGACATTTGGCCCAATCTGAATCTAAGATGACGTCACGGTGACGCGCGATGTAAACAAAGGTTATGATTGGTTCATTGTTTTTTTTTTTAAACAAGATTTAAAATAGTTGCTTCACTTCCATCAATAATTGACAATATGACCCAGAATAAGTATATTGCTACGGCGTTTTATGGTTTCCACAAGTCCATATCTCAGAAGAAGGCCAAGTGACACTCACTCCTCACTTTCTTACTGCTACTCTTTTTGTGTTGTTTTTCTTGCTTCCCTCTTTCTCTTTCTTGTTTTTTTTTTTTTGTTTTTTTTTTTTATTTTTCTTCTGTATATATCGTTATTTCCTTTGTCTCACTGCTTTGTTCTTATGCATACCTCTGGTGAATCCTGTATAGGGTCAGTGACCCTGAATAAAGGCTTTTTGTTGTTGTTGTTGATTTAAAATAGTACGTGGCTCCAGGAATCCTGGTTACCTCGAAGAAATAGATATAGTATAATTGCATTTACCTGATCATCTGTTTCCAAAAAAATATGATGATAATAAAATCCCTATTTCTTTAAATTATAGATACTTCGGCCAGTAAACTACAAGGGCGTTCTCATGCGGCATTGTAGTCTTAAAATAATTTTTAACGCTTTGCTAATTGTTTTAATTTTTGTTCGCTCCTTCTCTTCTTCTTATCTCCACTTAATCATATTAAGGTATCAACCTTGTTTGACAACCATTATGACTGGGTGAAGTAGAATGCGTCTACCTTTGTCATTAAGACTGGGAGCACTACTCAGTGGCAGGCCGACTTGTTCGCTCCTGACGAAGACAAAGGATTTTTGTCGAAACGTCGAGACAATAAAAAAGATTTACTGGACGAAGTATCTTTAATTTGAAGAACTATGAATGCCGGCCAGAGGCAGCCTCTATATTGACGATAAAATCCTTATTATTATAAAATTTCGTCGCTGTCTTCCTGGATTCATTGGTATAACAGGCATTCCTCGATGTGGGGCGAAATCCCCCTGATCGTCGATAATAATTATTATATCATGATAAGTTTATTTATAACTCAAATACAATTAAACTATTTGATTTTTTTTATTCCATATGCACTAGGGTAAATATGAACAAGGGTATACTCTGTAGATATAGGCTGTCTGGCCAGAATTCATATTTCTGTGAAAAATAGACACTTCAGCCAGTTAGAGTTTTTTTTTCTCAATATTTCGACAAAATTCTTTTGTCTTCGTCAGGAGAAGTAAATAAAAATAAAGCATTTGGCAAGGCGTTAAAAATTGTTCTGACGAAGACAAAAGATTTTTGTCGAAACGTTGAGAAAAATAAAAAACTAACTGGTCGAAGTGTCAATTTTTCATAGAAAAAAAGTATACCCGTATATATAACTCGATTCTTTCGTTTAAATTACATTGTTACTATAACTATAGATATAATTGAGCAAAAGCAATTTAAATATATATTTTGAGTAGAAGTTTCTATATCCCACGTGGTCTAGTGGCTAGGATATCTGGCTTTCACCCAGAAGGCCCGGGTTCGATTCCCGGCGTGGGAATTTTTTTTTTTAAATTAATAATTTTGATATTAAAACTAAATATATTTATCGTTATTTATTTTTATTTACATATTGAGGAAGATTTTAGAACCTAGTTTCAAGTAGCAAGTAAGAATCGAGGTTCACTCAGACAGCAAACAAAATTCTATACTATTTTACATACTACCTTCCTACTTCTATATGCAAATCATACTTTTGTAAAAAGTATAAAAATATATATGATATAATTATGCATTTACACACACACACCTCTCTTTTAAACAAAACATTCACTAGGGTATTTGCAATACAATATAAATTATTCATTTGAAAAATATTTCAAATATGTTTTTTTTTTCTTATCCCTAGTACACGTGGTATAGGCCATGATAATCATGGTGGGTAGTTAGCGACTGCTTTTACTGTAAGCGCACCACATGTCTACACATGTGAAAAGCAGTCCGACTTTGCACTTACAAATGTGCCAGAGCTCCGTTTGGTTACTTGCACTTGCTGATGGGGTTGGACTTTTGCAAGAATCGGGGGCCATTGGAGCATTTTTTTTTTAACAGAAAAAAAAAAAAAGTCCAATGCGGGAATCGAACCCGGGTCGTAGCGGTCGAAAACCAAACGGTTCAACCAGCCTTCCACCGACTCATAATTAAAATTCATCTCTACAAATATCATATACTGAAATAACAAAATACAATAGAAGGGCCTGGCTCATCAGTGATGAATCCTCCCAGCGGTTTCGTCAGTTTAATGTAAAGGTTCACCACTGATGAGCCAGGACCTCCCATCAATTTATCATTGCAGTAAGGACAGTAGACAATTGTTTAACTTTAAAAAGAAACATACGTGTCTAAAATAGTTTCAATTTCCTATTACAGATGGCGGACTAATACATCATGTTATCAGTCCACGTTTCCTGAGGTAAACCTGACGGAGATACTTACTTGAAAGCTTCCATTTCAAATAAAACAATATATGTTATATAAAAATATTGTCGCGGGGATAAATAAAGCAAGGGCTAGTTTGGGGATAATTAATTTATTATAAGGGGTATTTATAGGGAGAGAGAGAGAAAGTACCACTTACCCTCAGTTAAAACTAATCCTGAATGAACGGCGTTAGCCACCGTCCCGTTTTCCTTATTTACAGATCAGCTTCCCAGAAGCCCCCACACCTGTGGTCCTCCCCCCCCCCCCCCCCGGGGTCCAGGGATGATTGACAGTTGTCCCATCTGGATGGAGCTACTTGACAATATTATTTTATTTTAAAATATATTTCATTTATTCAAATACTCTGTAAAATTGACCGCCAGAGGTCACGCTTCCCTTATAAAAACTCATTGTTGTTTTATCCCGCTGGCCGGCTCAAAACTTTTGTACATTATGTAAATAATCTTTCGTTTTCTTTATTCTACTCGCCTAAAGCCAGGCATTACTTTAATCAAATTATGTTTTTCATATATTATTCCTTAGCTCAATTAAAGCAATCTCTGATCAAAACCATTATTATTTTTATTTCAAGATTTTAACCACGACTGCATTACCATACCATGATCCTCAACATGATCTAAATTCAAGCAGAAAATCTCATTTGTTTTTATAACATATATATGCAGCCATATTTACATACACCAATACGAATTTGCATAGAGAACAATGCTCATCCTTAAATAATCAAAAAAGCCTTTGAAGATCATTTGTTGATTGGAAGTTGGTTTGGAAAATTATCGCTATATTAACCAATGATTTAATTAATTCTCTATGTTTCAGTAACTCAATGTCAATCTTCTCAGGGGAATGTTTAGTTTCAATCTTATTTCTACTTATAATACATACACAATTTTACAAAATACATGTAAAGCGTCCCGTATTTAGGAAATCATGTATGTATATAAGTAGAAATATGATTGAAAATAATAAATAAAAGTCGGTAGACGAGTAGGTAACACCCTCGATTCCCGACAGTCATGAACCGGGATTGAATCCCGCGTTAACATTTTGTTTAATATGTGAATAACCTTCACATTCATTGTTTAAATTATCATAAACTAGGTTGCTCTTGTTGGGCGGTACCTAATAATGTGATTTTGAACCGGTGATTTAAAATAATCATTTTCCTGATTAGAGTGACAACAATGACTGAAATTAAATGACTGAAATGACTGAATTAAATAATTGTGTTGTGTAGTTGATGTAATAATATTTTTTACAAAAAAATCTGTTAGGAAACATGTAAAATATCTTCATCAAAAACAAAGGTTCCTATGATAGTGATAGTTCACATAAGTAAATTGGTGAAAGTAATCATTGGTTAATATGCAAATCAAAAATAGGAATAATCAAAAGGATGTTATCCAATTTGCATAACGCCAAAGAGCCTCAAAAACAATCTTTTAAATGTATTTATTCATTTAGAAATACCTTTGTGGATAGATAATTGGACAAAAAGGAAATTGGAGAATTATTGGAATAAGGAGAGGCAGTCGATAAGTCGAGTAAAACAATCGTTTGGCAATCAATTAAGTCCGGGCGACCGGCCTCCACTTGAGAAACTTCTTTTAACTCCTCGCAGACGACCACTGTACGCGGGATTTATCGGCTAATTAGCTGGCAACACTGTTTTAAACTCGAATTGATTGCTGCGCCCCCATTAGAGTCCGTTGGGATCCCGGTTGGAGGGAGATATGTAAATATTCCCTTCACTCTATACATCTAGGTATGTAAATATGTAATTGGTTAAGAGTGTCAATAAAATATATTGAATTGTCTAGATATTTAAATGTTCTCTTTCTATATATTGCTGTAAATATTCAAATATTACATATAGAGAGGTAGTAGATATGCAAATATTCTCTGGATATGAATATATAGATATGCAAATACTATATATATGTGGTGATTTGAGAGTAGTCGTGGTAGTTGTGTGTAAGAACGCACACAGGATCCAGGAAATAAAACCCGTGAGGAGTAGGTCGGGGAGGAAAGAGAAGGACCACCCTGGGAACCACCAGTGTGAAGTTGACCTCCGTTATCACTGTCCCTTGATCATCAAATATAGGTGCTTTTAAACTCTTGAGTAAGATAAATTAGTTCCCAAAGAGGATTAGTGGTGAGACGGGGAGATCCCAGAAATTTTTGTTTTTAGAAGGCTGGACATTTGATCACCCACAGGGTTGTTCTGACCAGAGGATTTTCTCTTCCCTCTCCTCATACTCCACACGGGCCATCTTTATTTAAATATTTCTAAATACGATATATATATAGGTGTAGGTATGCAAATATACTCTATATATAGATATCAGGTGAATCAGACCTGTGATGAGGTATTCCTCCTCAACCAGGTTCCTCCAAGCACAGCCATAGTCTAGTGGTAAGACATATTGGTTGTCTTGGTCCATTCTCTCTCTCTCTCATTGAAGATTTTGGTGAGGAAAAATAATGTGTGGTAGTTTTCCTCTTTTACCTTCCTCACTATATAGATTCAGAAATGCAGAGATCTTCTCTATATAGATGTATATATGCAAATATACTCTGTCCATATAGATGTATGTACGCAAATATACTCTGTCCATATAGATGTATATACTCAAATATGCTCTGTCCATATAGATATGCAAATATGCTCTGTCCATATAGATGTAGATATGCAAATATACTCTGTCCATATAGATGTATATATGCAAATATACTCTGTCCATATAGATATGCAAATATACTCTGTCCATATAGATATGCAAATATGCTCTGTCCATATAGATGTATATATGCAAATATACTCTGTCCATATAGATGTATGTACGCAAATATACTCTGTCCATACACAGATATGAAAATACCCTCTCAAGATATGCAAACATCAGTTCAATATAAGTGTTCTAATACTCCCTTCGTACATTAGATAATCTATTTAAATCCTGTCAAGAATGATGGAATTCCTACACCCACTGCTCTACAAAAACTTCATGGAAATCAATCAGGAAAAGAGCTGCAGCTCCGAGACAGTAATTTCCTAGTGAACACAATAAAGAATATTTTAATACACAAATCGTTTAAATAAAATTGAGACATTGTCTGTAGCTACCCTAGAGTGTCCCCAACAGGTCCTCAGTTTTCCCAGTTTTTCCCCATAAACTATGTTCTCGAAAGACCTCCAAAACTAGTTATTATTCCGTAGGACCCAAACTATCCTTCAGAGTAACTTCAGCAAGGTCCCAAAATGACCCCAGCAAGGCCCTAAAATAATTGTACCAATCAGGTCTTAGAATGACCCCGACTATCCCTTTAATGATTAGCCTAGCCATGTTCCATAATGACCCATCCATGTTCCATGATGACCGATCCATGTTCCATAATGACCGATCCATGTCCCATGCCCAGCCAGGTCCTATAATGACCCATCCATGTTCCATAATGACCGATCCACGTGCCATAATGACCGATCCATGTTCCATAATGACCCATCCATGTCCCAGAATGACCCATTCATATCCCATAATGACCCATTCATGTCCCATGATGACCTATCCATGTTCTATAATGACCCATCCATATCCCATAATGACCCATCCATATCCCATAATGACCCATCCATGTTCCATAATGACCCAGTCATTTCCCATAACGACCCATCTCAGAATGATCCCTGTTGTATCCAGCCGAGCCCATCGTGGACGGGAAGTGCACGCGGGAGTTCGGGACGTACGCCGACCCCGAGGACTGCCACGGGTTCTACGAGTGCGTGTGGGGCAGCGCGGTCCGCAAGGAATGTCCGCCGGGCACCGCGTTCCAAGCCGGGGTGAAGGTGTGCGACCACGAGGCCAGCGTAGCCTCCTGTCTGGGCCAGTACCGCCTGCCTCCCACCACCACGTCTACCACCACTACAACCACGACCACAACGACCACTACAACCACCACTACTGGTAGGTGTGCCGTGACGTAGATATCACACTCTGAATTGGAACCTCTTGTGCGCCCAGTGTTAAGATGAGAAAATGTATGTGATTATTATCTCAGCAAATAATTTCTAATGTCATCGGATAATTTAAATCATTTTATAAAGATTAAATACACTCATGGACAAAATTTAAGAAAGTTGTACCTTTTACCATGTATATCGGAATTCAGACAATAACTCTGAATAACTCTAACCTTTATTGAAGACACACAAGATAACCAAGTGTGAAAAAAAAAATGCCTCTGTCTCTCCTTAAAAAAACAAAAACAGATAAAGACATCAAATACTTTCCACTTCCTTAATTATTGTCCATGAGTGTACATCACATGTCTCTACATGTAAAAAAAAACGAAAAAAAAACGCATTTTATTAAGACAGTTCAGCTTACATACCTTTGTTACCGAGTCGAAGAAAGAAAAAAAAGCAAACAATGGTGTACAATTAACAATTAATAAATACCCCATTGACACTTGGTCAATGGTCAAATAATGATAAAAATAAGCACAAAGATGTCAAATTATAATACAATAGAACTACCTCCCTGTAAAGGACAACACCTAATTACAGAGCCAAAGTGTCCTTTAAGGGAGAGGTGTCCTTTTACTGAAGAGTGTCAAAATAGTAAAAATGGTAATTTTACAAATGCAAACTGTCTTTTATAGAGAGGTGTCCGCTAAAGGGAGGTTCTACTGTATATACATTGAGGTGGTGATATGTATAGATAGAAATTTTGTGTTCAAAACACCAATTAACTGTATCCAATAGAAAGTGCAGGGTTTATAAGAAATTCAGTCCAATACAATAGTGAAGCTATCTGGAGATTAAAATGGAGAAACAGCTGGGAGGATTCACCACAGATGAGACATACTCTCCCTCTTTCAATTTTTAATCATCACAGGATAAGAGAAGGCTGTAAAAATATTTCAATTATATATATTTTAAAAGAAAATAACATTAAAATATTGTAACAAAGTATTTATTAATTTTATTATTTTAATAACAGAGTGGTCTTTTTTATGTTTATATTTTGTTACTCTCTGTAAATTTCCCTCGTGGCTTATCTTTTGTTTACCATTCATAGTTGGTACTTGTTTGAAATAAATTGTCTCATCCCGAAGTTGGTCTTCCCTAATTTTCCATGTGGCAAAATGTTTATAATTTTCAAAATTAATCATGTTTAGCTACTCACAGGTGACTTGGGCAGGAACCAGTTATAAACCACGGCTGTTACAAGGATGTTGAGCTAGGAGCTGTGTAGTAATAGTTACTGAATGTGTACAGAACCTCCCACCACAACCACGCGGGCCCCTTGGAGCTGCCCCGCCCCCTGGGGTGTGTTCCCTGACCCCACAGAGTGCAACCACTTCTGGCTGTGTCGGAACGGCCGCGGGGAACAGTTCGAGTGCGGGAGCGGAGAGCTGTTCGACCTCCGGAGCCGGCGGTGTCGTCCTCCCGAGCTGGCTCAGTGGTGAGTGATACTGTCCAGTCTTCTGTGACTGATGTTCTTCCTCGTCCTACTTGGGATATCTTTCCATCTTTATAAGCTAAGCTCCGTTCCCTCTAGGCCTACAGTTCGGGTCCTGTAACATAACCCCGCCCTCTCATGCGATAGTCCCGCCTCCAGTAAAAAAAAATCCCCGCCCTCTCAAATGACTGTTTCACCTTCAGTAGCATAGCCCCGCCCTCTTATGCGATAGTCCCGCCCCCAGTAACATAGCCCTGCCCTCTTATGCGATAGTCCCGCTCCTAGTAACATAGCCCCGCCCTCTCATGCTATAGTCCCGCCCCCAGTAAAATAGCCCTGCCCCCAAAAACATAGTCCCGCTCTCTCATGCGATAGTCCCGCCCTCTCGAATGACTGTTTCACCTCCAATAACATAGCCCCGCCCTCTCGGGCGACTCTCCCGCCCACAGTCACCTAGCCCCGCCCCCTCGGGCGGCTGTCCATCCCCCAGTTATGTTAGTCTCACCCTCTGAGTCGACTGTTCATCCTAACCTGAAAGAAGCCGTGTTTTTTCCTGACTAGCTAAATCACTCGTTTCAACCGTCTTTTTTTCTTTGACCATCGCGTTTCTTTTTTCACATTGTCCATGCTTTTTGACGACTATGCTGTCTTTGAAAATACCTCTTCTGATATCGATAAAGGCTTTTGGTTTGTTTACGGCTACCACTCCCCTAATGCTCCACCTCCTGTGCCCTCCCTCAGAGCTTATAACCCCTCCCTCTCTAACTACGCCATCCAATCAGCATACTCGGGGTGTGTCCAGCAGCTCCGCAGATGGCGAGGATGAGGGGCAAGGTACCGCCCCCGAGGTCATCCTGAATTGAAGAACCACCCACTAATGTATCTAACCTTCCTTTGGCGATAGAATTAAACGGGCATCTAGACTGGTCACTCTGTCCTCTTTCTGTCTTTCTACATCCCACTTGACGCACCTTCAGTTGAGGAAAGTCAAAAATCCATCATCGAAACAAATATTTAGTTTGAACCACAATACATATCGCCATCTATCGGCGAAAATGTGAAATACCATCCTGATAAATTCTAATTACCTATAAATTGTATTATGATGCATTAGCGCGCCATCATAATACCAAAATAGTCGGTGGACGAGTGGGTCTCGACTCCCGACAGCCATGAACCAGGATTGAATCCCACGTTAACCTTTTGTTTAATATGTGAATAACCTTCACATATTATTCATTTTTTCAATTATCATAAACTAGGTTGCTCTTGTTGAGCGGTACCTAATAAAGTGATTTTGGAACCGAATAGCGCGCCATCTGTTATGAAAATTCGAAACTATTATAGACGCGTATGATTCTTTTAAATATTAAACAATTTCTACTGCCCTTATTGCATTGGAAAAAAATAAAAATTAATTAATAATTGTAAAACTACATTTGAAAACTATCCCGCATGTGTTACTTTTCAACGAAACTCATGCGGGATAGTTTTCAAATGTCGTTTAACAATGACAAGCCGCATTATATTGTATTTAATTAATAATTGTTTAATTTTTTTAAAAGAACCATACGAGTCTATAATAGTTTAGAATTTTTATAAAATGTATATCAAGGATTGATGTGGGGAGATCAGTGGGTTTCGTGTGTTTGTGAGTGCTGTGCAAATATCAGAATTGCATGTTATTTATATGTCCAGTTGCATACACAGGATAGGAGAATATTTGCATATAAGGTGAATATACAATGTAGTTGCCTGAAACGTAAGACAGTAAAATTTCTTAAACCTATTCACTATCTTCATTTATATAGAAATCTTTAGAAGCATAGGGCGCCTCTCCCGTCAAAATAAACGTCAAAATCTAACGCCATCTATTGACCGTCACCGCAACTAGCGGCCTCGGGTCGGGGACAAAGCCACAACACCAGCTTTGGTAAACTGACGGTCAATAGATGGCGTCAGGTTTTGACGTTCATTTTGACGGGAGAGGCGCCCTATGCTTCTATGGATCAATTTTCTCCCGGCAAATTTTCCATCTATATAGAAATCTTTGTATTTTTATATATTCTCTCATTAATTTTACCTGTTCAGAATATTTTTGCAGGAATTATATTTACATATAACAAAAACAGTCAAATTTGTGGATATTTATACCATTATTACATATGTATTAGCTGCGGAAACGTAAAGCTTTGGGGGGAAAGATGGCAAAGATAACTCAATGGAATTTGAAATGGCGAAATATTCCAAAAAGGGATGAAATAGTATATAGTTAGCCAAGGTTCCTAGCGCGTACACTCATGGACAAAACTTAAGGAAGTGGGAAGTCTTTGATATCGCCGGTCGTCTATTATTATTATTATTATTATTTATTATATTTATATATTTTTTTGTAGGAGACACACGCAATGTTTTTAATAAAGATCGCTGTAATATCTTTCAGAGTTATTGGCCCGATTAACTAGCTGAAAGGTACAACTTCCTTAAGTTTTGTCCACGAGTGTAGTTATCTCGTATGTCTTCAATAAAGGTCGCTGTAATATCTTTCAGAGTTATTGTCTAAATCCCGATATACATGCTAGAAGGTAAAACCTCCTTAAGTTTTGTCCATGTGTGTAGCTATCTCGTGTGTCTTCAATAAAGGTCACTGTAATATCTTTCAGAGTTATTGTCTAAATCCCGATATACATGCTAGAAGGTAAAACCTCCTTAAGTTTTGTCCATGTGTGTAGCTATCTCGTGTGTCTTCAATAAAGGTCACTGCAATATCTTTCAGAGTTATTGTCTGAATCCCGATATACATGCTAAAAGATACAACTTCCTTAAGTTTTGTCCATGAGTGTAGTTATCTCGTATGTCTTCAATAGAGGTCACTGTAATATCTTACAGAGTTATTGTCTGAATCCCGATATACATGCTAAAAGATACAACTTCCTTAAGTTTTGTTCATGAGTGTAGTTATCTCGTATGTCTTCAATAGAGGTCACTGTAATATCTTTCAGAGTTATTGTCCCGATATGCATGCTAAAAGGTACAATTTCCTTAAGTCTTGTCCATGAGTGTAAATTGTCCATTTTTAGAGAGGCTTTATTTCTAGCGGGAGTGTTCGCTCTTTTAGAATTTCTACTGTAGTAGTATTTGTAGTGATGATGGAGTTTTATTGTTATCATCATTTTGACCCGAAAATATGCAAATTTTCCTGCATTTACATAAACAGACTAGCTTCACAATCTCAGTGGAGTCATCGTCGTCGTTTTTAAAAATTTGCATAACGCATTATTTGCAAGGTCCTTTAAATTCTGATAATAGTAGTGTCAAATTGGAACTTTTAAAACTTGGAAAAATTCAGTTTTCATAAACATGTGATGGATCTCCTATTAGACTAGTGGTTCAGTGGACAAGATGGCTGCTAACAGAATTTATTGTATGTCGTTTGTTCGCTCCAAGATGTCCGTAATGTCAACAGGTTTATAAAGTATTGTAAATATTCCCCCAGATATGTTGTTACGATGATTGTGTCCCCTATTTACATATCCCATTGTGCAACTCAAGAGTGGGGTGGGTGCCCCCTCACATTTCCGGTCGGCTAGGTCGGGCAGGAAATGGACCGGAAATCGTCTGAGTTTTGACCGACTTCCGAGATTGTCTCCAGGGATCCTAGCAGCGTTGCTACATCTTATTTATGAAATAAACGTTGATTTACATCATGTTTTACCAACTAGAGAATAGATAATAATATGCATTAAACAATAACAAATATTCTTTATTATTATTATGAATAATTATCAAAACGAATGTCAGGGAGACGAGAATACATTATGAGGATAATAAATTTGAAAAAAAAAAGAAAGAAATAAACGCCATCTATAGGTAAGGAATTAAACTATATTATGCGCGAATATATTTTCATTTTTCAAATAAAACCAAATTTCTACTGTCCTTACTGCGATTAAAATATACACTTATGGACAAAACTTAAGAAAGTGGAAACTATTTGCTGCCATCGGTCACCTATTTTTTATTATTATATTATTTTTGAAGGAGACAGAAGTTGTTCACACTTGGTTATCTCATATGTATTCAATAAAGGTCACTGTAATATCTTTCAGAGTTATTGTCCCGATATACATGCTAAAAGGTACAACTTCTTTAAGTTTTGTCAATGATTGTAGTTATCTCGTGTGTCTTCAATAAAGGTCACTGTAATATCTTTCAGAGTTATTGTCTCAATCCCGATACACATGCTAAAAGGTACAACTTCCTTTAGTTTTGTCCATGAATGTAGTTATCTCGTATGTCTTCAATAAAGGTCACTGTAATATCTTTCAGAGTTATTGTCCCGATATACATGCTAAAAGGTACAACTTCTTTAAGTTTTGTCAATGAGTGTAGTTATCTCGTGTGTCTTCAATAAAGGTCACTGTAATATCTTTCAGAGTTATTGTCCCGATATACATGCTAAAAGGTACAACTTCTTTAAGTTTTGTCAATGAGTGTAGTTATCTCGTGTGTCTTCAATAAAGGTCACTGTAATATCTTTCAGAGTTATTGTCTCAATCCCGATACACATGCTAAAAGGTACAACTTCCTTAAGTTTTGTCCATGAGTGTAGTTATCTCGTATGTCTTCAATAAAGGTCACTGTAAAATCTTTTACAGTTATTGTCTGAATCCCGATATACATGGTAAAAAGTACAACTTCCTTAAGTATTGTCCATGAGTGTAGTTATCTAGTGTGTCTTCAATAAGGGTCACTGTAATATCTTTCAGAGTTATTGTCTGAATCCCGATATACATGCTAAAAGGTACAACTTCCTTAAGTTTTGTCCATGAGTGTAGTTATCTCGTGTGTCTTCAATAAAGGTCACTGTAATATCTTTCAGAGTTATTGTCTGAATCCCGATATACATGGTAAAAAGTACAACTTCCTTAAGTTTTGTCCATGAGTGTAGTTATCTCGTATGTCTTCAATAAAGGTCACTGTAATATCTTTCAGAGTTATTGTCTCAATCCCGATATACATGCTAAAAGTTACAACTTCCTTAAGTTTTGTCCATGAGTGTAGTTATCTCGTGTGTCTTCAATAAAGGTCACTGTAATATCTTTCAGAGTTATTGTCTGAATCCCGATATACATGCTAAAAGGCACAACTTCCTTAAGTTTTGTCCATGAGTGTAGTTATCTCGTGTGTCTTCAATAAAGGTCACTGTAATATCTTTCAGAGTTATTGTCTCAATCCCGATATACATGCTAAAAGGCACAACTTCCTTAAGTTTTGTCCATGAGTGTAGTTATCTCGTGTATCTTCAATAAAGGTCACTGTAATATCTTTCAGAGTTATTGTCTGAATCCCGATATAAATGCTGAAAGGTACAACTTCCTTAAGTTTTGTCCATGAGTGTAGTTATCTCGTGTGTCTTCAATAAAGGTCACTGTAATATCTTTCAGAGTTATTGTCTGAATCCCGATATACATGCTAAAAGATACAACTTTGTCCATATGAGGGTATATTGTGAGGGCATGGATCATCAGTAATAAACACTCCTAGAAGTTTTGTCATGTATGGTTTATTAAACTATCGAAAATACAAGGAGGGCTCACCACTGATGAGCCAGGCCTTTCAAATATATATTTTTTTCATCGCAGTAAGAACAGTAGAAAGTTGGTTGTAATTTTAAAAAAAATCGTGCTTAGTGGCGCCATTTCTTGAATAATAGATTTGAATTAAGAAGACTTTCTTTTGTGAATATTTCTCTAAGCGCTAATATTTCTATAATATTTTATATCAATAAAGGAAAGTTATAAAATAAAAGGTTTTAAAAGCGCGAATGTTTCTTTTATACATAAAACGAACTTCTACTGTCCTTACTGCGATGAAAAATATATTGGGAGGGCTTGGCTCATCAGTGGTGAACACTCCCAGCGGTTTCGCCAATTTAATCCACCAGGCCGCTTCTCAGAGCTCTAATACTGTATTGGATCGTTCTGCTTTTATATGCTACACTGAAGGATGGAATCTTAGAAATGGTTTTCAAGTAAACTATGGACATAAGCTTATAGGACACTTATCACTTCTCAGATAAAATTTCAATTAAAAAAAAAATGAGGTAGTATTTATTCTCCGAATGTATTTATCCATTTCGAACTCTCGCTATAGGCTCTCTCTTTTTTATAGAAAATTTTTAAACTCATGCCTGAAATTAAGAAAGATACATCTCCTGATCATTCAACTAAACATTTCTGATAGTTTGCGTCATCTATCGGAATAAATATAAACACTATCGTCAATTTACTTTTATCAAAATTCGAAACTATTTTAAAGGCGTAAGATTCTTTTTGAAATTAAACAATTTCTACTGCCCTTACTGCAATGGAAAAATTAAAGGGAGGGCCTGGCTCATCAGTGGTGAACCCTCCCAGCGGTTTCGCCAGTTTATTATACCATATCGCTGTTATATTGCATTTTTGGAACTTCCTTTTATAGTGATACTGTTGGTAGAATCTTGGAATGGGAATTTTAGATGAACTATGGACATAAGCTTTGAGGACAGTAGAATTACATACATTTATAAATATATAATTTACTTTTATTCCACAATATTAGCCGAAATATAGGTCGTTCCCTTGTTCTCTGTCCTGTCAGTCTACTCATGTCCAAAGATTTTGCTCCAGTCTGCCTCTATCCTCCCTTGTGGAATATGTTTTCCAATCCTTCCTCTCATCCAATGGCCGTAGTATTTAAGATTTCTTGTTTTAATAATCTGATTGGCTATGTCTCATTCGGAGATGGTGTTTCTAATTGAAC
>CP092873.1:93811286-93882210 GCA_030710605.1 Cordylochernes scorpioides
GATCAAATAATAATTTATTTTACTAATATTTCAGTTGTCTGAAAGAGCTATATTATCAGATAGATATATATTGTTCTCTGAGAATTAATATGTATTTCAAAAATAATTATTTAATCTATGGATACACTCCAGGAACCTGAGTTACCTTTATGTTACTACTAGCCGAATGACCCGGGCAACGCCCGTGTTTTACCCGACTGTAGATGTTACAACGGTGATCCTTAGGTCGCTGGTTCAAATCCGGCTCGAGGGAGCCGGCGAGCACGTGACCTCCCTGTGCGCGCGCATCCGTTACAGAGGCCGATGAAGAAAGACGGTCGTGACTATATATAGGAATTACTTATTCAAATATACTTTAAATATATATTTATAAAAAATTGATATATATTTTAAATATTTTAATTTTTTCACAGACTTTTAATCAAATATATATATTTATATTCATTAAAACAATATTTTAGTACACTTGACAAAGTTGTTTGCGTTTGAAAAAATAATTTACATATTAAAAATATATTTACATATATACTTATATTTAGCGATCTATTGATACCCTCCAGGAGCTTGGATTACCTATATCATATTACCAATATACATATATATAACTTAATAGAATAAAATATAGTAAAAAAAAAAGAAAGCGACGCCATGATGAAAATATTCTCCTATTTCCCGAAAGCTATTTCAAGATTACGTAAGGTATTTACAAAACATAGCCTTCAAGAATACCATGGTCCTCCAGCCTGTGGCTTTTGTGCAAATAAGGCGGATGTTAAGCCTAAATATACACAGCTACCCTGTGGATGTGTCTTCCATATCTCATGCATTAAGTTCTGGTTAAAAATGAGTTCAGAATGCTATGTATGTTTTCGAAAAAATTTCAAATAAATCATCTATACGAATATAAAGACACAATGACTGAACATTTTTGATAAATATACAAAATTATAGTTTTCAAAACATTTTATATTTATATATATATATTCAATTAAAAAGGCATATTTTGATCCAATATATGCCTTTTAATTGAAGATTTTATTTATGGATTTTCAATATATATAAATCGATCATATTAGTAATATATAAGTGAAATTAAATCATTTTGCAGAGAATAAAATTAAACTAATATTGAGAAGAATCAATATTTTATATATATTTTAGGAAATCTTATAAAACTTTCTCTTTTTAATATATCTTGTAATTGTAATTAATAATATTTAATGTAAATACATAATACTGTTAAATATATATAATTTTAATAAATTGTTTATTTTATGCCTGATTTTATTTTTTTTTTATTGCTAATAGTTACTGAGGGGAAACTGGGTTATAAATATCGTATTTCTAGAGTTACAACTTCCATGATAATTAGCTACCAATCAAAAACCTAACTTATGATATTTACAGTGGATAATATGTACATCACATTTACATATTTACATGGCCTTGTGGAATCTTGGATTTGGAATGTTCATTCTTCTGTGAAATGGTCTGTTTTCATCATTTATGTTGTTCTGACTACACACACACAGACACTTTTTTTTCTTTTTTTTTTCACCACTTGTGTTCTCAAATTATAGGGTAGAGAAATATTTTTAAAAATATATTAACACTTGTGTTCTTAATGAGCTGTATTCTTCCCCGGCTGTCACCATCAAAAGTCTCAAGCTTAACAAGCTTGATATCTTAATATGATTGAGTGGAGATAAGAAACAAGAAGACATTATTGACTGTATTGACTCATCCATTGATGAGCTCTACTCTTCCCCGGCAGACACCATCAAAAGTCTCTAACTTAACAAGCTTGATACCTTAGTGTGATTGAGTGGAGATAATAAAGAAGAAGACATTATTGACTGTATTGACTCATCCATTGATGAGCTCTACTCTTCCCCGGCAGTCATCATCAAAAGTCTCTAACTTAACAAGCTTGATACCTTAGTGTGATTGAGTGGAGATAATAAAGAAGAAGACATTATTGACTGTATTGACTCATCCATTGATGAGCTCTACTCTTCCCCGGCAGTCACCATCAAAAGTCTCAAGCTTAACAAGCTTGATACCTTAGTGTGATTAAGTGGAGATAAGAAAGAAGACATTATTGACTGTATTGACTCATCCATTGATGAGCTCTACTCTTCCCCGGCAGTCACCATCAAAAGTCTCAAGCTTAACAAGCTTGATACCTTAGTGTGATTAAGTGGAGATAAGAAAGAAGACATTATTGACTGTATTGACTCATCCATTGATGAGCTCTACTCTTCCCCGGCAGACACCATCAAAAGTCTCAAGCTTTACAGGCTTGATACCTTAGTGTGGTTAAGTGGAGATAAGAAAGAAGAAGACATTATTGACTGTATTGACTCATCCATTGATGAGCTCTACTCTTCCCCGGCAGACACCATCAAAAGTCTCAATCTAAACAAGCTTGATACCTTAGTGGGATTAAGTGGAGATAAGAAAGAAGACATTATTGACTGTATTGACTCATCCATTGATAAGCTCTACTCTTCCCCGGCAGTCATTATCAAAAGTCTCAAGCTTAACAAGCTTGATACCTTAGTGTGATTGAGTGGAGATAAGAAAGAAGAAGACATTATTGAATGTATTGACTCATCCATTGATGAGCTCTACTCTTCCCAGGCAGACACCATCAAAAGTCTTAAACTTTACAGGCTTGATACCTTAGTGTGATTGAGTGGAGATAAGAAAGAAGAATACATTATTGACTGTATTGACTCATCCATTGATGAGCTCTACTCTTCCCCGGCAGTCACCATCAATAATCTTTACAAGCTTGATACCTTAGTGTGATTGAGTGGAGATAAGAAATAAGAAGACATTATTGAATGTATTGACTCATCCATTGATGAGCTCTACTCTTCCTCGGCAGTCACCATCAATAAGCTTTACAAGCTTGATACCTTAGTGTGATTGAGTGGAGATAAGAAAGAAGAAGAAGAGGCCAAGTTGTTAGGACGTGGTGGAGCCTGAAGGAAGGGTAAAGTCACAGAATAAATATTCTGGTTTTGCTTACAGGGCAAATCATCATCAATGCCGCGTCATCATTCTGATGTCAGCGTTTTATTTATAAACAGTTTGTATATCTCGGTTGTATTAAGCGATCTGACAAATTTGATAAATACTTTTCGTGTTACGAAACTATTTTAGACGCGTAATATTCTTTTTTTTTTTTAATAAAGCTATTTCTACTGCCCTTACTGCAATGGAAAAATTAAAGGGAGGGCCTGGCTCATCAGTGGGGAACCCTCCCAGCGGTTTCGCCAGTTTAATCTACCATACCGCTGTTATATTGCATAACAGATTTATAATTATATTAATTTTTCCATTGCAGTAAGGGCAGTAGAAATTGTTTTATTAAAAAAAAAAGAATATTACGCGTCTAAAATAGTTTCGTAATTTGATAACAGATGGCGCGCTAGTGCATCGAAATACTTTTCGTGTTAAAATAAATATTTTTTATGATTACTCGTTCTGGCCTGACTTATAATCTTGATATGGACCCATTGGATATTGACATGAGGCCAGGACGGTGCAAGAATATATATATATATAGGGGAGGAAATTGATCTAAAGAGACAAGGGTCGCCTCTCCCGTCAAAATAGACGTCTAAAACCAGACGCCATATATATACAGTTAAACCTGTCTATAGCGCACCCTCTTGGGACTTTCCAAAATAGGGTGCTATAGAGAGGGGGTGCTATAGACAGGTCACTTTTAATGTAAATCGCATCATACTACGTATTTAAAATCGGGCGCTATAGAAAGGAAGGCGCTATTTAGAGGGGGCGCTATAGACAGGTTTAACTATATATATATATATATATATATATATATATATATATATATATATATATATATATATATATATATGTCATAATATTTGGAAATATGTAAAATAAAATGGCCTGTGTGGGAGTACAAGGAAAGAGGGAAGATAGCCAGGTTAACAAACAACCCCCTTGGTAAACAAGTATCACGACTTCATTCTCCCCTAGGGGACTTATCTTACAAAAAGCGGCTTAAAAGCGGCTAGACGGGATGATCAAAGTTCAGTTCTCACCGAGGTGGCCTCGACGCCAGTTGTTCTAGGGGTTGTTCTGGGACCTTCTATCTTTCCTCCCCGATCTATTTCCTCACGGGTTTTTGCCTCTGGATTCTGTCTCCTGTGTGTCCTTACCACCCATCGCTCAACAACCACGACTGCTTCTAACCAACATGCCACACTGCATTCATCCAACAGCATAAACTATACATTACATGAGTCGACAGGATGACCAAAACGAAGGATGACACAACTAAGAGGTAAGAAGACTGTTCAGATAAGAAGCGAAAACGAGCAAAGATGGAGGAACAAGCCCGCCATACCAACGAAACGACAAAGCAATCTCTCCCCCCAACAAGAGACGATATTTACGGAAGAAACGCCGCCCCAACGGACTTCCGCATACCCGCTACCCGATCGCCGACGTCGGGAGCAAGCTGACCGCGCCAACGACAGCCCCGATATTCCCGCAAGTCATGGAAACCGAGCTGCGATATGACCCAAACCCTGTGAGAAGTTCTTCATCTTCGACTTGACATCGTCGAGACAATGATCAAGGCAACAAGCGACAAACAACTTTCCAGAATCTACAAGTCCAACATGGAGCGACTTCCACGTCAGCAGGAAAACAACCAAAGAACACGTCTCCTGACTGAACTTTCATCCTAATTGTAAGTTTTTAAAAAACCTACCTTAACTTTATCCTCAAGTTCAAAACTTGATTCCCTATAAATTTTGTATTTATATTTTCACTTTAAGCATTTAAAATCAATTTTTACCTTTTTTATTACATTTTTTAATTCAATTTTTAAAACTTTCACATTTTCATTGATCAAATTTATTTTAATTTTTAATCAGATTATAAATTTCAAGTTATTACTCTCAATTTTACTTTAAAAAGAAAAAAATTTCGCCCATCACGCATTTTTACTAATTTACTAATCTTACATGCCTTTCCTAAATTTACCTAAAATGGCATTATCCAAAGCTACGACTTGAAAAAAAAAAATTCATTATTATTATTTTTTAAAAAATCTCATTCATCATAATTCTCAACTTATTTTTGTTTTACTTATTAGTTATCTTTATATCAAAAGACCAATATCTTTATCAATTCTTAAAATTTGGTAATGTTCACCATTTTAAGTAAGCGCCCAATTCAAATTATTTGTAACTCTCACGACATTGCCCTTTTATAAGAATCATTTTAATTATCATAATCAACAATTTAAAAAGTTTATTCAAATTTTAAATATAAATTAACATAGGTGAAACGCATTTTTTTTTAATTGCCAAAATCGGAAGATACAATATCTTCAAAAACACCACCAGGGAAAACAACTATCTTTCCCAAAACAAGTTAGGAATAAAGATTCACTCCACTTCACCGCCAGTAGCTAATTTAAGTCACAGCCTTCCAAAACGATTACAATCGTTAATATTCGAGGATAAATACACTCCCTCGTCTTTTCCTTTTTACATGCATGATTGGTCATCAACACATTTCTTTCAAAAAAACCTTACAACACCCTCGCATCACTATCTCAAATTGGCAACAATTATTAGTGCGCGACTCAACACACAAATCCAATTTCGAGCTCCACTTAGCTCTATATCGTCGCCACAATAAAATAATTTCACATTAAGCGTGCCACATCCACTAACAGTCAAATATTCTCTCGATGTGTTTCATACAACAACCACCCATGACTTTATTAAATTTGTTATTCATGGTGAAACAGGTTAGATTTTGTACCAAACTAAGACTTCACATGACACCTTTTTATTCACATTTCTCACTTCGTGTCACAGTGCCACACCACAAAACTTTTTCACTTTTCAGGCCAAAGACGCCCTTCACGCCTGTGACACCACAATTCACCCCAAAGCGTGTCTACGTCGAAAGTCATATCTTTCACTCACTTCTAGCCTGAAATCATCGTATAACAATTTTACTAAGTCTAAACTGATTTCGAGACACAACACTTACGAACATCGAGAAAACTATATTTTCAAATAGGCAAGAAAATTGCCAAACTTCAACAAAAGAAGAGAGAGAAAGTCAGTTTCAAGTAAGACAGAAAATAAACACCCCGCACGTGTGACCACCCCAAAAATAGAATTTCCATGAAAAAAGGAAGTGGACGCCCTTTTTGACGCCACTCCCTTGGTCACTACTATCTTTTGAGAATATCTTTGGACATGCCCTCTCTTCCCCTCAAGGCAGATCTTCTTGACCGCTAGCTTCATGACGCCATTTTGAACACATGTGTCACACTACTCATTTAGATTTCCTCGAGAATCTCACAAATCTCACCAACGAGATATCACAACACAACATACTTTAAACATTTTACATGTTAATTGATAACACCAATTAAAACAATTTGGTTAAGTCTTATATAGACTTTTTAACGCGAAAGAGAAATCATTCTCTACATACCAGCATTGAGGACAAACGAAAAGATCATTTCACATATTCCCAGTTTCAGAGTCATAGAAACACCGATGTTACCAAAGGGATATAATCTAGTCACACACCACAACTGTAACTTTTCGTCAAAAGAGACAATTTTTGTTCAATTTTACACTACTTAAAATTTATCCAATCATTAATAACCTTGAATTATATTATAAATTTTGTATAAAATCTTGAATAATTATTCTTATTCTTACCTTTCAATTATATAAACAAATTTTTTAATCCAACATTTAAAAAAAAGAAAACCTTTAATCAAATTTACTTTTATTTTTCATGATATTATTTTAGTATTGTAAAACATCTAATTGTTTCAAAAATTATTTTTATTTTATTATTTATTATATATTTTATATATTACAGGTTTAATTTTGTCCACTTACACTTTTTGTACCCGCAATCATATTTCTATATTTCTATTCACTATATTTTATTTGTTTAAATACCTTTATTATCTGACAAAGTTTATCTTACACTATCGGGCATCTACAACAATCGTTTTCAACAATCATATTCTTTAACCAATCCCCTATATTTTTCATCACTATCTTTTCAGTCATTGCGTCACATCAATGTAGAAAAACGACAGCACTGCTTGACAATTTATTTTTTGATTTCGTAATTCAACAAACGCCTTGAACACAGTTCCCCAGACTTACAAATCCAAACTTCTGGTCTGAACAAGCTTCAAGAGTTTATTTCATTTCATCCGCAGAGCAAATCACCAACGCATACACAAAGCGTTCACTTTTTTCAACTTTCAACTTTTTTTTTTCAGCTCTAGCGGACCACATTCAACTTTTGATTTCGAGTCAAGTCAGATCACCTACTGTCGCTACAATTCTACTTATCGCATGGCTCTATTTCACCCCTTTCGCAATCATATTAATAAGCAACTTTTCTTCAACAACTTTTAACCCAATAATCCTAAAATTGTGACAAAACACTGTAACCCTTATACAGGATCACAGGTGAAACATTGCCTAGGAAGACGCTCAAGTCCATATCCTCGCTTTGCACCTGGACCTAAGTATTTGATTGCATGTGTAAATCTCACAATTGCTTATTCTTTAACTACTAACCCTGTCCAACGCCCACCAATATTCTCTTAGAATGTGAATTTTTATGTCATCATTTTATTTTAATCATCTTTTTTGTTAATCAAACAAAATGTCATTTTTATTTCACTTTTATATATCCAACAAATATAATCTTGTTATAGCCCTTTTTTAACCCTCACAGTTTAAATTAATTAAAAGAAATTTTAATTACTTACCTGTGTTAGAGAGGCTTTACCCGCCTAAACCCGGATAAACCCTTTCACTCCCGGGGCCCATCTATGGTAATTTGAACCAACAACCCCATATTGTGTAGATAACTTATAACAAGATTGCCATGTTGTATATAGAAACACATCTATAAATAATTATGCGCATGATTAATCTGAGCCATTACATCACCCTATGTAATGTAATTTGTACAAAGTGGATAAATAAATAAAATCTGTAATAGATTTAAGAGTTGAGCTAAAGCAGAGATCGAGCATAGTATTACCAAAACAACAAAGTCTAAAGATGTAAGTCATAAATCAGGTCGATTTACAATTCCCACAAACAAGGCCACCCACACTGTCACATGTGGTGGAATGCATAGACCCCTCTCACACCTGGACAGGTAAAGGCGCCCTTTCTCAAACGCCCCTGTCACATAAGGTCACCCCGTCTTTAACCTATAAATACATCACCTGACAGTGGCTTGACAGTTCAGTTCAGTTCAGTTTAGTTTAGTTCACCCTTAGTGCAAGCCGCGTCGGTCGTATGTTATGTCGATCTCATCCAACATGTAGTTAGGAAGAACTCGTCTATCTCCATCTTTTCGCTCCTAGCTCAGCTTTTATCTGTTAACGGAACTTTCTTAGTGCAACTGTGTCTTCGTTTTTTTGTGTATGGATATCCCCAAGCTTTTCCACTCTGCCTCGACCACGACTGCCTGTATTTTGTGAGAACTTTTAAAGGTCTTCCAAGGTGCAGAGAGGTACTGGAAAACTCTACATCCTGACTGTTCCTCTTGGTCAACACAGTACAACAAGAGCTACCAGGACTTCAACCTTATTTCAGTAGTCGACAGGATCTCTACAAAAGCTACTGGAAGTCTCATCATCTCATTACATATATATATATATATATATATATATATGTCGTGATCTCGAAATTCCACTAAAAAGAGAGAAATATATCTCTCCCAGCTAGACAGCCAATCAGGACCTACTACTCGGGTTTTACCGTCGATGGCCAAGCGGCTTCTCCTTTGTTGAAGAAAATACACGATGGATTCCGGAAACAAGAAGCTCACAAACAAAAACGATGAAAATAAGTTGGTTCTTAAGCCATGGGTGACTTGAGGTGTGCACAAGGTTTGATAGGAAGTTGGTGAAAAATCTTTAAGGAGATGGGATATTCACAAGCGTGAAGTCATGACTGAACTGTGAGTCCTGCTCGTCATCTGATGTCCACTGTCAACGCTGACTGAACTCTCTGTTGACCGTGAAAACGCTGACTGAACTGTCTACTGCTCCTGTACCATTAGCTTGGAACTGAGGCTCTCCTGATTTGAGGGACCAATCAGATGGTAATACGTCATGGAAAAATGGCTGACAAGATGGGAAAGAAGCATCTAAATTTAGCTGTGCAACTTCTCTATTTTCTCACCCAGGTTATTTACCCGACTTACTTCCAATCTTTGTCAGAGTGCTGAAATTTAACTTTTGTTCATTTGTTTATTACACAGATTGGAACAGTTTGATTATTTACAATACACTGGAGATATGGAAGAGTGGTTTTATAAGGTAGGGACACATTTAAAATAAAGAGAGTTAAAATCCTCTGAAGAATATAAGTATAAGAATTTAAGACATGCGAGGATGTGTTTCTTAAAGGTTTTAATATGGGCGAGCTTTCGGGCTATTAACCCTTCTACAGGACGAGTTATAGCCCGAAAGCTCGCCCATATTAAAACCTTTAAGAAACACATCCTCGCATGTCTTAAATTCTTATACTTACAGATTTAAAATACTTTAGTTTACAAATAGGAAAAAGTGGTTGAGATGGGATGTTTTGCAAGTTAGGGCTAGATGATACATGAGCTAACGTTTATAAATCCCTCCTTTAGAGGACACCTCTATATAAAGGACAGTTTTCACTTACAAAATTACCATTTTTACTATTTAGCAACTCTCCGGTAAGAGGACACCTCTCCACAAAGGGCAGTTTTCACTTACAAAATTACCATTTTTACTATTTAGCAACTCTCCGGTAAGAGGATACCTCTCCACAAAGGACAGTTTTAATTTGAAAAATTATTATTTTTATAATTAAGCAAATCTCCAGTAAGAGGACACCTCTCCACAAAGGGCGGTTTTCATTTGCAAAATTACCATTTTTACAATTAAGTAACTCTCCAGTAAGAGGACACCTCTTCACAAAGGACAGTTTTCATTTGCAAAATTACCATTTTTACAATTAAGTAACTCTCCGGTAAGAGGATACCTCTCCACAAAGGACAGTTTTAATTTGCAAAATTATCATTTTTACAATTTAGCAACTCTCCGGTAAGAGGACACCTCTCCACAAAGGACGGTTTTCATTTGCAAAATTACCATTTTTACTATTTAGCAACTCTCTGGTAAGAGGACACCTCACCACAAAGGACAGTTTTCATTTGCAAAATCACCATTTTTACTATTTAGCAACTCTCTGGTAAGAGGACACCTCACCACAAAGGACAGTTTTCATTTGCAAAATTACCATTTTTACAATTTAGCAACTCTCCGGTAAGAGGACATCTCTCTCTAAAGGACACTTTGGCTCTGCAATTAGGTGTCCTTTACAGGGAGGTAGTTCTACTGTATATATATAACTAGAGGAATGACCCGGCTTCGCCCGAGAATTCCCCCGAGTGCAATTTCCTTCATACTGAAAGTATATCAATAATAAATAGCAGAAGTGCCATAGAATAGCAATACAGAAGTAACACAAACCAAAGGCAAAAAGTGTATGTGATGGCAAAAATTGTATTATATTAGTGTTTAGGTATTTGATTTATTTATTATTATTATTTTTTTGTAATCCATTTAGTTGTTTCAAAATCAATATAGTTTAAATAGATGGCAGCTTTTCCACCCAACCCCCGAGGTACCCGTCCCAGCGCATTAACCCTTGAAATTGCCTGAGTCGATGAGTGACTGCGATGCCTATTTTTTTCAGTAAGAATAAGAAAAAGATAGGCTTATAAAAAAATTAATCCAAAATACTGGCATGTAAATACTTTTCTCTAAAAAAATAAAATAGCACATGGAAATTAGACAAACATGTGTGTTTTCTAATGACTGCGACTGC
Source organism: Cordylochernes scorpioides (assembly GCA_030710605.1). Classification (NCBI taxonomy): domain Eukaryota; kingdom Metazoa; phylum Arthropoda; class Arachnida; order Pseudoscorpiones; family Chernetidae; genus Cordylochernes; species Cordylochernes scorpioides. The sequence goes on from CP092873.1 coordinate 93,822,227, forward strand.
ATTTTAAACGATTTAAAAAAAAAGAAAATAAATAAAAACAAAGGTTAGAGCAAAAATTTAAAAAATATACGAAAGCCTTTATTTACATACAGTAACGTTAATTTTGTAAAGTGTTTTTAAAATTGCATTGTGTGCACTTACCGTAACTTAGTAATATAAATTTCTCTCTCAATACTCAATATTTTTGTAAAAAAAAATAACACTCGTATAAAAAGATATTTCAAAAAAGGTACGCAAGCAACTTGAAAAAAAAATGCAGAACGCTCATTGGTCTCTTAATTGGCCTGGTGTTGTTACTTCGCCTCGTATTTACTCGGCGTAAAAAAAAACCTTCAAATGAAAAAAATAGCCAAAAATACTAATCAAAATGGAGCCTTAGGTTTATAAAAAAGATTTAGAAAATTCCATGTGTTTAAATTAAAATTGAAATGTCTAAATATAAATAAAAAATGTCGAATTAAAAGTTAAAAACCTATATCAACATATATAGTCACGACCGTCCTCAATTCCTCATGTCACGGATGCGCGCACATCATCATTAGATCATTATCATTATCTAATGATAATAATAATAATTGTTATTATTATATTATTATTATTATTTTATTATTTTATTATCAACATACTAGACGAATGGCCCGGGCAACGCCCGGGTTTTACCCGAGTGCGAATATATTTTAAAAACGTTTTAATTCAAATACTATTCGTTATAATTATAAATTGGCGCCATGGATGTCACTCTTGTGAAACGTCCCGTTCCAAACTGTGTGTTTTTAAAATGTTTTAATTAAAATACTATTCGTTACAATTATAAATTGGCGCCGTGGATGTCTCTCTTGTGAAACGTCCCGCCCCAAACTGTGTGTGTCTTGAAAATATAAAAATAAAAATGTAAATTTTCATAAATATTTCATCATGTCTATTTTCTTTTTGCATTTCACCTACTAAATCGATAGAGATAATTACATTTGCAACATGAACTTAGGTATATTGACTAAATAGAAAACTGCATAGTAATAAAGATCATTTTTTAAAGGTACCATATCGTTTTTTTTTCAATAATATCGAAACAAAAATTAACGATAAATAACGATAATTGCCTTAAAAAGAAATTGCCTTAAAAAAAGAAACATTCGCGGTGATTTTGTCTTGCATTCGTTTATACAATTATTATATACGAATGACCCGGGCAACGCCCGGGTTTTACCCGATTAAATGCTTTTATTCAAATACTATTCGTTGCAATTAGAAATTGGCGCCGTGGATGTCATTCTTGTATAATATATAAATGAGTTTTAAAAATTGTAAAAAAAAAAAAAATGCATCGGCCGGGAATCGAACCCGGGCCGCCCGCATGGCAGGCGAGCATTCTACCACTGAACCACCGATGGTTATGAAAAATCCCATCCGTGAGCTTCAAACAGACAAACAGACAGAATAAGGCAAATATATAAGTAGATATATAATATTATTGCGATTTCACCGCCACTCTGTGTTGTGACGACGATCTAAGTTCTATAGAGGTAGTCACTCACCTCTATTCTTGGTCGGTTTTATATTTTCAAGACACACACAGTTTGGGGCGGGACGTTTCACAAGAGAGACATCCACGGCGCCAATTTATAATTGTAACGAATAGTATTTTAATTAAAACATTTTAAAAACACACAGTTTGGAACGGGACGTTTCACAAGAGTGACATCCATGGCGCCAATTTATAATTGTAACGAATAGTATTTGAATTAAAACGTTTTTAAAATATATACGCACTCGGGTAAAACCCGGGCGTTGCCCGGGCCATTCGTCTAGTAATATATAAATGAGTTTTAAAAATTGTAAAAAAAAAAATGCATCGGCCGGGAATCGAACCCGGGCCGCCCGCGTGGCAGGCGAGCATTCTACCACTGAACCACCGATGGTTATGAAAAATCCCATCCGTGAGCTTCAGACAAACAAACAGACAAACAGACAGAATAAGGCAAATATATTCAAATACTATTCGTTACAATTATAAATTGGCGCCGTGGATGTCATTCTTGTATAATAAATAAATGAGTTTTAAAAATTGTAAAAAAAAAAAATGCATCGGCCGGGAATCGGCCGACTGAACCACCGATGGTTATGAAAAATCCCATCCGTGAGCTTCAGACAAACAGACAAACAGGCAGAATAAGGCAAATATATAATTATCAACATATATAGTCACGACCGTCTTTCCTCAATTCCTCATCGCTGTCACGGATGCGCGCGCATCATCATTATGATCATTATCTTCTATAGAAGCTTCTATCTTTATAATTATGTATATTTACAAAAAGTCAATTCGCTCGCGCCTCTAGCGGTGAAAATGAGGGGTAATACCAGCTGACCTAATGTACATGTAAAGTTTGGAGCGGGACGTTTCACAAGAGTGACATCCACGGCTCCAATTTATAATTGTAATAAATAGTATTTGAATAAAAACATTCAATCGGGTAAAACACGGGCGTTGCCCGGGGCATTCGTTAATATATATAGTCACGACCGTCTTCAATTCCTCATGTCACGGATGCGCGCGCATCATCATTAGATCATTATCATAATCTAATGATAATAATAATAATAATAATTATTATATTATTATTATTATTTTATTATCAACATATTATGTATATTTACAAAAAGTCAATTCGCTCGCGCCTCTAGCGGTGAAAATGAGGGGTAATACCAGCTGACCTAATGTACATGTAAAGTTTGGAGCGGGACGTTTCACAAGAGTGACATCCACGGCTCCAATTTATAATTGTAACAAATAGTATTTGAATAAAAACATTCAATCGGGTAGAACACGGGCGTTGCCCGGGTCATTCGTCTAGTATTGATTTATAAACGTATATAAATATTGTTATATACGTATAGATATATTTTTGAAACACATTTAATTTTTTTGAAAACATTTATTAAATTTTAAATGAAATATAAGATATTTTCTTTTGCGAAATTAGGCAAGTAACGAATATAAAGAAAATATGTCTAAATTAAAATTGAAAATGTCTAATTTAAAATATAGAAAATTTTCAAATAAATTTGCAACGATAATTATTTCAAATCAAATTCAAACCAAAAACCTTCCCGGTAGTATAGTAAACAACTTCCCAAAGTTTCACAGCGATTGGATGTATGGTTTTTGAATCTATTGAGTACAGACACATTCAATTTTAAATGTGTAGATTTAAAGCTGATATAATAAACAATATAATAAACAAATATATTTATTTACAAAAAGGAGAAATATTTCTAACATAAATTAAACTTTATTTTTTTTAGCATGCAACCCGTAAGCTCGTGGGTAAGCCTCGTAGAGAGCGCGCTCGCGCATGCGCCTCTGATACCTCTGTATAAATTAATGTATTTGACAGTTTAACCGTTCTAGACGCTGTAGAACAGGATTAAAAGTATCCTATGTCCGTCTGCTGGTTCTAAGCTACCTCCCCACCAATTTTCATCAAATCGGTTCAGCCGTTCTTGAGTTATAAATAGTCTAACAATTAACACGACTTTCTTTTATATATATAGATTAAATATATTGGATCAAATAATAATTTATTTTACCAATATTTCAGTTGTCTGAAAGAGCTATATTATCAGATAGATATATATTGTTCTCTGAGAATTAATATGTATTTCAAAAACAATTTATTAATCTATGGATACACTCCAGGAACCTGAGTTACCTTTATGTTACTACTAGCCGAATGACCCGGGCAACGCCCGTGTTTTACCCGACTGTAGATGTTACAACGGTGATCCTTAGGTCGCTGGTTCAAATCCGGCTCGAGGGAGCCGGCGAGCACGTGACCTCCCTGTGCGCGCGCATCCGTTACAGAGGCCGATGAGGAAAGACGGTCGTGACTATATATAGGAATTACTTATTCAAATATACTTTAAATATATATTTATAAAAAATTGATATATATTTTAAATATTTTTATTTTTTTTCACAGACTTTTAATAAATTATATATTTTTTATTCATTAAAACGATATTTTAGTACACTTGACAAAGTTGTTCGCGTTTGAAAAAATAATTTACATATTAAAAATATATTTACATATATATTTGGCGATCTATTGATACCCTCCAGGAGCTTGGATTACCTATATCATATTACCAATATACATATATATAACTTAATAGAATAAAATATAGTAAAAAAAGAAAGCGACGCCATGATGAAAATATTCTCCTTCTTCCCGAAAGCTATTTCAAGATTACGTAAGGTATTTACAAAACATAGCCTTCAAGAATACCATGGTCCTCCAGCCTGTGGCTTTTGTGCAAATAAGGCGGATGTTAAGCCTAAATATACACAGCTACCCTTGTGGATGTGTCTTCCATATCTCATGCATTAAGTTCTGGTTAAAAATGAGTTCAGAATGCTATGTATGTTTTCGAAAAAATTTAAACGAATCATCTATACGAATATAAAGACACAATGACTGAACATTTTTGATAAATATACAAAATTATAGTTTTCAAAACATTTTATATTTTATTATATATATATTCAATTAAAAAGGTAAATGATATTTTGATCCAATATATGCCTTTTAATTGAAGTTTTATTTATGGATTTTCAATATATATAAATCGATCATATTAGTAATATATAAGTGAAATTAAATCATTTTGCAGAGAATAAAATTAAACTAATATTGAGAAGAATCAATATTCTATATATATTTTAGGAAATCTTAAAACTTTCTCTTTTTATATATCTTGTAATTGTAATTAATAATATTTAATGTAAATACATAATACTGTTAAATATATATAATTTTAATAAATTGTTTATTTTATGCCTGTTTTTTTAATATTTTTTTATTGCTAATAGTTACTGAGGAGAAACTGGGTTATAAATATCGTATTTCCAGAGTTATAACTTCCATGATAATTAGCTACCAATCAAAAACCTAGATTATGGTATTTACAGTGGATAATATGTACATCATTACATATTTACATGGCCTTGTGGAATCTTGGATTTGGAATGTTCATTCTTCTGTGAAATGGTCTGTTTTCATCATTTAATTTGTTCTGACTACACACATACAGACACTTATTTTTTCTTTCTTTTTTCACCACTTGTGTTCTTAATTGATATAGGAGTTGCCTTGGGTTTCCTTTTCTTTGTTTCTTGTTTGTAATTGTAAGCTTCTTGGAACGTTATGTTTTCAACAACAACAAAAAGCCTTGTATTAGGGGACCTATACCCTACACAGGATTCACCCAGGTGTATAATTGCTTAGAAAAGATGAGTTAGTTATTTACATATATCGTTTATTTACATATTTTTTTACTTACGGTTCTCTTTTCTCAATGTTTCTTCTCTGTTCATTCCTGTAATTTATGTTTTCAGATTTTTCGTAGAAGTTGAAAGCTTGTTTTATTATGAAAACATTTCTATTTTCTATTTTGAGGTTTTTTTCTAATGATACTGTTCCTGACAAACCGTGGGGACAACAGGTATAAGTGAAACGATGGAAAAGTTGCATAGATACCTGCACTTATAAAATTGCTGTAAGCATGGTATGAATGGAACATCTGGTCCTGCCAGGTGGGGAAAGTGCGACGTCCTGGCTTCTGATTGGTTTCAGATACCTTCGCTTGGTGCTGTGAAATCTTTCAGGAGTACATGATATCCAGTTTGTACGATTCAGTTAATGAGAAATCTGAATTAAAATATACAAGTATCAGAGTCATCAATTCTGTCATCGTTTGCTTTTGTGAATGGAATGCTTTTACGTAATATACGTAACTAATATGACTGAAATTTTAGCAGTATGTATAGTAGAATCTGGAAAAACTTATATTGAATATTTCAGGTCTCTATCCCTAATATTCTTCGAGTTATTTGCAAATTTGCTCTTTCGCTCGCAGGCAGCGCCTCTAGAGGTGAAGATGGAAGGTAATATCAGCTGACCTAATGTACATGTAAAACATGTTTTAACAGGACATAGAAAAAATATGGAAAATATATTTGTCGCATTTTTAGCCAAGAAAAATTGAAATTGACAGGTTCTGGGCAAAAATAGTTGTTTTTTTTTTTTAATGTCTGTCTGTGTGTACTCTATAGATTCAAAAACCATACATCCAATCGCCGTGAAATTTTGGGATGGATTAGGTATATCCCCGGAAAGGTTTTCGAAAAATAATTTCTTGAATATCCTTAGAGTTATTTGCAGATTTGTAGCTTTAACTCGCAAGCAGCGCCACCTTGCGACGGAGATAGGCTTAGGTCTGCCCCACCCCCTGTCGAGAGAATGTAATCGTCCGGCCGCCGGCCGTATGGACAGTCCAAGTACCCACCGACCAATCAGAGGGGTCAAGAGGTCCTGGCGCGCGGGGGCAGAGTTGGTGACACAGCTGTGCCAAGTAGACAAGAAAAAAAGCCTCGCGGGGGCTTGCCCAAGATGACCTCCGGGAACTTCGTCCATCTTCCATAAACGACCATGATTTTATTCAACTTATCGAGTATTTTTCAAGGGACCGGGAAAAAATGTTCACTAGATAAAACGATGATTTTGTAATGTAGAAAATTAGGAAAGACAAAATTCAGGATGACACGGCACACAGGGACCGGGAAAAAATGATCACTTTATCGAGAGATTAAAATTTACGAGTTTCAAATTATCTCAAAATATATCTTTTTTTTTTATAAGTTTATAGAGAATTGTTTTAACAAATGTTCGTTAGACAAACCTTTACTCGGGTAAAACCCGGGCGAAGCTGGGTACATCCGCTAGTCTATAAATAAAACGGAGATTGAAGAGGAGTATCTTGTGTGAATTTTATTAGCAAGCTTTCGGTCGTCCTTCTACAGAAGATCGTAAAAAAAGCCTGTAGATGGACGTCCGAAAGTTTGATAATACAATTCACACAAGATACTCTCTTCAATCTCCGTTTTATTTTTCTATTTTAACTCGAAGAGTTTATTTTAGTCGATTTTACCATACATATATACACACAGTAGAACAACCTCCATGAGAGGACACTCGCGCTAAGGAAACACCTCTCTACAAAGGACAGTTTTCATTTGTAAAATTACCATTTTTTACTATTTAGCAACTCTCCGGTAAGAGGACACTACTCCCTAAAAGACATTTTGGCTTTGCAATTAGGTGTTGTCCTTTACAGGGAGGTAGTTCTATTGTATATCAATATTACACCAAATTGAACCATTTTGAAAATAGAACAATCCATACTTAAATCATTAGATAATAAAAAGGCATACACCAATACCTCGCTTTGCGTCGTTTCGTTTTGCGTTTATTTCGAAGTTGCGTCGCTGCTTAATTTTTACTGATTTTCACTGTGCGTCGTTAGATTTTCGAAGTTGCGTTGTTTTGGATTCGAGTCTTTAATTTTTATTTTTTTTTTCTAAAATATGGCAGCTCTTTTGTTTTTGATTGCGCCTTCACATATTTTAACTTTGCGTCGTGTTTTTTTTTTTTTTTTGGAACGTAACCCCGACGCAAAGCGAGGTATGGGTGTATATTGGATTGACTAAAAAGATTTATTTGCCAATATTTCGGTTGTGACTAAACGCCAACCTTTGTTAAAAGACACTAAATTATGTAAAGTCATTACATTAGTTTATATACAAATACAAGAAAATATCGATACACTTTTATAAAAAAATAAATCTAAAAACCTTACACAATAAGTTTATTACAAAACACCGCGAGCTTTTATACAAAATGTAATGTCATGACAAAGGTTGGCGTTCAGCCAACCGAAATATTCGCAAATAATTTATTTTTTTTAATCCAATATATGCCTTTTTAAAATTACAAAATATATTTCTCACAATGAGTTTCATTTTATTACAAAACGCTAGCTTTCAAGTGATAATCGCTCTTCAACGGGCTTAATAAAACATCGACTATATCCTACAAGAAATATTTACAAAAACATGCAGCGTGGATATTTACAATTGATATTTTAAAACGTTTTTCACAATTTTATCATGAATATGCCTTTTTATTATCTAGTATAAACCATGTATCGTAAATTTTTGTAGATAATAGTTTCAGTAAGGCGTGTAGAGTTTGCATAAGTCGAATGGTGCACGCGGGTGAAATACATTGTTTTTAATATTTATGAGTGTCCACATTATCACCACCAGGAAGACCAAACTGTCAACCACCACAGATGTCCAAACAGCCAACACCCTCCTAGGTATATTTACCCTTAATACAGTATTATATTGATTAAATTGGCGAAACTGCTGGGAGGGTTCACCACTGATAAGCCAAGACCTCCCAATATTTTTCCATCGCAGTAAGGACAGTAGACAATTTGATAATAAAATAATTTTATTGACATCTTGTCAATACATGCAAAGTACACAGTATGTACTATTTAAAAATATATATAATATGCATTATATACACTATGTATAATGAATATGGCGCCTCTGCCAGCGCTACAGAGTTTGGTGGAGAATCACCAGTGGGTTTCCATCGCAGTAAGGACAGTAGAAGTTTGATTTATTTGTGAAAAGAAACATTCGCGTCTTAATGTTTTCATTTGTTATATATATTTGGCCACCATTAGACATGTCAACCGGGATAGTTGGCTGCGACTTTAGTTCTACGTGGTGGCTGAGGAATCCGGGTTGTTACATGGAGAGATAGAATAGCTATGAATTATTAAATATTTTGTTAAATATACAGTTAAACCTGTCTATAGCGTCCCCTCTAAATAGCGCCTTCCTCTCTATAACGCCCGATTTTAAATACGTAGTACGATACGAGATTTACATTAAAAGTGACTTGTCTATAGCACCCTATTTTGGTGAGTCCCAAGAGGGAGCGCTATAGACAGGTTTAACTGTATATTATTTGGAATTTTATATAATATTCTCAAACTAATGGTATTTATAAAGTTTAAAATAAGATTCTGTTTTATTTTAGTAATACAGTAAAACTACCTCCCTGTAAAGGACGACACCTAATTACAGAGCCAAAATATCCTTTAGGGAGAGGTGTCCTCTTACCGAAGAGTTGCTAAATAGTAAAAATGGTAATTTTAAAAATGAAAACTGTTCTTAGTAGAAAGGTGTCCGCTAAAGGAAGGTAGTTCTACTGTATTTGTTTTTCTGTTAACTTTCATTCAATATATAGGTACTTTCTAAGGGAATTTCAAAAAAATCCTAAATATATATACAATTACAGTGGATGATTCAGCGAAAAAAAATGAACATTTTAATATTTTTTCTAAATTACAAAATTATTTTTTCGAAAATCATATACAGTTAAACCTGTCTATAGCGCCCCCTCTTGGGACTCACCAAAATAGGGTGCTATAGAGAGAGGGTGCTATAGACAGGTCACTTTTAATGTAAATCGCATCGTACTACGTATTTAAAATCGGGCGCTATAGAGAGGAAGGCGCTATTTAGAGGGGGCGCTATAGACAGGTTTAACTGTATAGGTACTTTCTAAGGAAATAAAAAAAAAAAAATCTGAATATATATACAATTACAGTGGATGATTCAGCAAAAAAAAATTGAACAATCTTTTTTTTTTATATAAAAATTTTTTTTTTCGAAAGTCATTTATTAATATGACTAGACGAATGGCCCGGGCAACGCCCGGGGTTTACCCGAGTGCGAATATATTCTAAAAACGTTGACTTGGGTGGTCGCTATTAACAGGGTGGTCTGTATAGACAGGTGGATGTATCACACAGCTGATAACAGGGTTGTCTAGAGTGGTCGCTATAGACAGGGTGGTCTGTATAGACAGGTTTATGAGAGAGGCACAAACTTACAGGTTGTTGACGCCGCAATCCCCAAAGAGAGTGTTTTTTGTTGCATCATGCTGTGACTCACACGACGACCCAAGGTCAACAGGGGTGGAGCAGCAAGCTTAGGCCTATCACCGTCTGGCGGCGCTGCTTGCGAGTTATATCTACAATTCTGCAAATAACTCTAAGGATATTCAAGATATTCAAGAAATTATTTTTCGAAAACCTTTCCGGGGATATACCTAATAATATCCCAGAATTTCATGGCGATTGGATGTATGGTTTTTGAATAACAGGGTTGTCTAGAGGGGGGCAGGGAGGACACGTGTTCCCTTGCAGCCAATGAGCGCGCATTCTATCCGTGAGCTTCAGACAAACAGACAAACAGACAAACAAACAGACAGAATAAGGCAAATATATAAGTAGATCTTTTGTTGTCTTAACTTAATACAAAACAATCTTATGAATCTCGCTAAGGTGAATGGATTGAATATTCAACTATTAATCTTGTTTGTTATTTCTTGATTGTGCGCTTACCGTTTATTATAACATTACACGTTGAGTTGGAGTCTTCGAGAAAGCTTCGACAACCACAAACCTTTTTTTTAAAGAAACATAAGTGTCAAAAATAGTTAAAAGTTTTCATAACAGATGGCGCGCTAATGCATTATATTAATATTGTTTTTTAAAATAATTTACTTTGAATTTGTGGAAGAGAAATGCTCAAAGCATATTATACAACAACAAAAGCCTTTATTGAGGACCTCTCGTCCTATAAAGGATTCGCCAGTTTACAGAGAGAAACCTATATGTAGTAGGTATAGTATAGTATTTTCTACACTGTGACTATATACAACAGCAACAACAAGCCTTTTACTGGAATCAAAGTCCCATAAAGGATTCGCCAGTTTACAGAGAGAAACCTATATGTAGTAGGTATAGTATAGTATTTTCTACACTGTGACTATATAAAACAGCAACAACAAGCCTTTTACTGGAATCAAAGTCCCATAAAGGATTCGCCAGTTTACAGAGAGAAACCTATATGTAGTAGGTATAGTATAGTATTTTCTACACTGTGACTATATAAAACAGCAACAACAAGCCTTTTACTGGAATCAAAGTCCCATAAAGGATTCGCCAGTTTACAGAGAGAAACCTATATGTAGTAGGTATAGTATAGTATTTTCTACACTGTGACTATATAAAACAGCAACAACAAGCCTTTTACTGGAATCAAAGTCCCATACAGGATTCGCCAGTTTACAGAGAGAAACCTATATGTAGTAGGTATAGTATAGTATTTTCTACACTGTGACTATATACAACAGCAACAACAAGCCTTTTACTGGAATCAAAGTCCCATACAGGATTCGCCAGTTTACAGAGAGAAACCTATAAGTAGTAGGTATAGTATAGTATTTTCTACACTGTGACTATATACAACAGCAGCAACAAGCCTTTTACTAGAATCAAAGTCCCATACAGGATTCGTCATTCTAATCCTGACAAAGATTATTTACATATAATTATTTACATCAATTAGATTATGTATATAGCTTCCCTTTCTCTTCAGCCGTCTTCCAAAATTTGAACAACGCAAACGCTCCAGCTCTTGTTTCTCACCACCTCATTCAACAGGAGCTCCAAAGATAGTCCCTCAAAGGCCTCAAAGCATATTATATAATTAAATATATTTCTACTGTACTCAAAGCATATGTCCATAGTTCATTTAAAATGCCCATTCCAAGAGTCTAGCATCAGTATAAAAGGAAAATCGAAAAAAAATCAATAGTATAGCGGTATGGTAGATTAAACTGGCGAAACCGCTGAGAGGCTTCACCACTGATGAGTCATGCGCTCCCATTATTTTATCATTGCAGTAAGGGCAGTAGAAAGTTTGATTTATTTTTAAAAGAATATTACGCGTCAAAAATAAAGTTTTCATAAACTTCTTTCTTAAAATCTTTAGCACATTCCGTCACGTGTTTTCCAGGGGTTGGAGGAGACGTGCTATAAACCGTTGAGTTTGTCATTTTGATCTGACTTAGCCATTTCCATTCCAGAAATATTTTCCGCTGATTTCTCAGCAATGCTTGCGTTTTTCTCGATAGGAGCCATATCACCATGGTACATATCCATCAGGCATTCCTCCAAAATCTCAAAGAGATTGGATAACTCCATCATATTTATTTATTTAGGAAAAAATCCAATTCTTTTTTTAGGGTTAAAAAAGATCGCGTAAAATATTTCAATTTTAATTTTTATAGAACATTTAAAGAAAATCTCGCTTTCTTGGAGTTATCAAACAGGCTGATCCAAGCCTCAGAATGAAAAGTAAAGATAAGATTTAATTCTATCAAACTTAAACCTAGCTACCACCCCAGTTAATAGTACTCTATCCATTACATATTTATCTTACACCATATAGAACAACCATGTAACTTATATAAGCTCGCGTTACTCGAGAAAGAGAAATATATATTGAGTATAAAAATATCAGGCCTCTCCAGGAAACAATTCTTTTCAAAAAACTTTAATCTCTAGCTTTCGGTCACGAACGCTTTTCTACAGGAGAAAAACTGAAATTGAATTGTGAAAAATAAGAGATATTTATAATCCAGGTTTCTCCCTGGAGCGCAGAACGCCAACTACCCGGGGAGTTCAGCTCACCAGTATGGACTAGTTGCAAAGCGCTTTTACTTGCGTCCTGTTTTGATTGCTGAGTTGAACCAGTTGACCAGGAAGCTCTATGCTGAGGTTGAGTCTGGAGTCTGGCCATAGATGTAGGATTGAGGTGGGTCAGTCCAAGCAGGAGTTACTGTAACTTAGATATATTTATAATCCAGGTGTCCCCCTGGAGCCCAGAACGTCATCTACCCGGGGTAAAACTAACAAAATTATTTTAAATTTAGAAGCTGCTGCCTTCTAATAAAGTTTGGTAGGGGAATCGCCCGCCACTTCGCCAGGTGTAAATTTGCCAGGACAAGATGCTAGGATTTAACACCTACCTTAACAATCTGAGACAACAATGTATTTCCCCCGCGTGCACATTTCCCTTTATACAAACTCTCTACACGTTACAACTTGCCTTTACTGTAACAGTCCACAAAGGTTTATGATACAAAAGGTTATCAAAATTCGAAACTATTTTAAACGCGTAAGATTCTTTTTGAAATTAAACAATTTCTACTGCCCTTTACTGCAATGAAAAAATTAAAGGAGGGCCCCTGGCTCCATTGCAGTAAGGGCAGTAGAGAATTGTTTAATTTCAAAAAGAATCTTACGCGCTTAAAATAGTTTCGAATTTTGATAACAGATGGCGCGCTAGTGCATCATATTACAAGAGGTTATCTTGAAGAAGGAATCAAAGTTAACGGTGACGACTTTCTTTCATTAAAGCTGTAAATTCGGCAAGCTTTCGGACTTTGACGTCCTTCGACAGGCTACTTTCCTGGAAACTAGAATACAATATACATATATATACAGGTAAATATGTACATAATTAGAACTTAGTGAAATAAATGGTTATTATGCAAAATTATTTTCTTTTTATCTAGGTAAACAAATTTTTACTGAGAAAAGGATAGCTGCCATAAGATGCAGGGAAAGGTAAAAACCATCTGAATTATATATGTTACATGTTTCTGACAGGCAAATATATATTTTTATTCAATCCAATATATACCTTTTTATTGTTTGAATATAATTCTACTGTCCTATAAGCTTATGTCCATAGTGTTCTTGAAAACCATTTCTGAGATTCCACCCTTCAGTGCTGCGTATATAAGCAGAATCGTCCAATACAGTATTAGAACTCTGAGAAGCGGTCTGGTGGATTAAATTGGCGAAACCGCTGGGAGGGTTCACCACTGATGAGCCAAGCCCTCCCAATATATTTTTCATCGCAATAAGGACAGTAGAAGTTTGTTTTATGTATAAAAGAAACATTCGTGCTTTTAAATCCTTTCGTTTTATATGTATGGATGGCGCGGTATTGCTATGTGTTAATATACATTTTTATTAACTAAAGGTTATATAAGTTACATGGGTGTTCTATATGGTATAAGATAAACATGTAATGGATAGGATCCTATTAACTGGTGTGGTATCTAGGTTTAGGTTCAAGTTTGATAGAATTAAATCTTCTCTTTACTTTTCATTCTGAGGCTAGAATCAGCCTGTTTGATAATTCCAAGAAAACGAGAGTGGCCCTAAATGTCCTCGAATTAAAAATGAAGTACACCTATCCCCCGATTTACACGGTACTTGTTTTACACGTTTTCGATTTTACACGGTTTTCCAAATAAGTTTTTTTTTTTTGTTGTTTTTATCGCATTATACTAAATGCTACTGTGATTGAACACATGCGCTGTGTACACATCTCACGAGGAATCCCGAACTTATGTGCTGACTACATATTTTAACCTGTCAATACATTTTATTTTTATTTCTGTGGAACGCTTCACGATTTTGCGTGTCATCCTTGCGCAGGGGCCATGCTAATCTTCTCTGTATCGTTCCAATTTTAGTATATGTACCGCCGAACAAGCGTGTACACTTTTTATTTCTGTGTACACCTATCCCCCGATTTACACGTTTTTCTCAGGAACGTATCTACCGTGTAAATCGGGGGAAAGGTGTATTTTACAGTAACTAGAAAATGTTTTATTTCTTGAATAATTTTGGAAAAAAGGGTGTTTCTGTATTCACTCAGATCCTCTTGTAAACTGAGAGACGAAATAAATTGTTATTTAGAAACTGTTTTACGATTATTAGTGTTGTTGGATCCTATAGTTAATAATTTCCTTAAATTCAATTTTATATATGAAAATTAAGCCAAAATATTCTAAATTCAATTGTACAATATAAATCTTTAATATGTAAATTTTAAAGCAATCAACATGTATGTAAATTTCTAGTTTAGTTAATTAATAGCTTTTTTGTTTTCTCTCTCTCTCTACCACTAGTATCAAAATCTAAGTTAAATTCATGTATTCTAAAATCATGTGGTAGCTACTCCTAACTCTAAAACCAAAAGACAATAAAATAATTAAAGACAAGTGGCAAAGTGCTTCTTAGTATATTTTACTGAACATTCATGCCACGAACATTATGGTCCCTCATCGAGCCGGATACTTTAAAAAATTAAGGTAAGCCATTTGAAAACTTAAAATTCTTAAAATAAAGTAATGCCTAAATCAGAAGTTAAAATTCGGCACAAATTCAACTTTATTATTCAGGAAATAAAGGATCTGGAATCAAAGAATAAAGCTATTGTAGAATCCAAAAACATACATAGATTAAAGCTATTCCAACAAGAAGTTAATGAAAGGAAAATTAGCCTAAATCAAGTTATCAACACATTATTAGAATCAGAGTTAGATGATACACAATATGACGATTATTCAAAAGCCAAAGAGGATATTTTTAATATGTTGGTGTCTATTGAAGAAGCTTTATCTTTGATTGAAACCAAAGAAAATACTCATAGTGATAAACAACTGCCCGAATCCAATGTTAATTTACCTAAGATAAATTTACCCATTTTCAATGGTGATTCAGCCAATTGGCTTAGTTTTAGAGAAATATTTAACTCCACCATTAATTCAAATCAAACACTAACGGAAATACAAAAATTTCAATATCTAAATGCATCTGTTAAGGGTCCTGCGGAAAAGTTGATTCGGGGTTTTCCCATTTCTGACAAAAACTACCAGCAAGCATGGGATACCTTATGCAATAGATTTAATAACAGAAGAGAATTGGCTTTTTCACAAATCAACAAAATATTCTCCATAAGGCCATTAAAATCTATTTCGGCTGGTTCTCTCTATGAAATCCTTGATGTTTGCAATGAAGGCATTAGAAATCTCTCAGTGCTAGGACTTGAGAAAAACACATTAACAGATCTAATCCTGATCAATTTTTTTGAAAAAAGAATCGGTGAAGCCCTCAGGAAAGAATGGGAATTAACCCTTCAAAATGAAGAATATCCAACATTTGAAAACTTTGTGAATTTTTTAGAAAAACATGCTAGAAGCCTGCAAGGTATGAGAATTCCTTTGTTCCAGGAACAAAGAACCTCTAGCAAAAATATGATGGCTCACGGCCTTTATGTCAACAAAGGTCAAAATTGTATTTTATGTCATCAAATTCATAAACTAAATGACTGCCATAGATTCATAAATCTTCCCTTGCCTAAAAAATGGGAATTAGTTAAAAAACATAAACTTTGTCAAAATTGCCTTAGAGCAAATCATGAGATATCCAAATGTCTCATCACATCAAGATGTAAAAACTGCAAGCAGAACCATCATACTCTTCTGCATGAATACAACTCTGAACCATCCATTACACAACCAACAACCTTTCAAGAGATGTTGATTTCAACAAATACCATCTGTAATGCGATGCCTTTGGAAACGGAAACAAATATTCTACTGTCAACAGCCCTTATTAAAGTCAAGGCGAAGGATGGCTCATTTGTGTTATGTAGAGCATTAGTGGACAATGGGTCCCAAATAAGCCTAATTTCAGAACAATGTTGCCACAAGTTGGGACTTGAAAAAAGGAAAAATTCTTATACACTAAAAGGTGTAGGTGACATTGTTGTCAACAGGACAACATCGCAGGTTGAAATAGAGTTCACCCCACATCATAATGATCAATTATTTTCTGCCAGAGCATTTGTGGTTGGAAGGGTAACTGCAGACCTTCCAAACTTCCAAATTCAGTCAGCAGACTTTCCTCATTTAGAAAATTTGCTCTTGGCAGACCCAGAATTCTATGTCACCAAGCCCATAGACCTAATTTTGGGTGCAGATACCTTTGTAGAAATAATTCTAGGTCATAAAACAGATTTAAAGCACCATCCTATAGCACTTAATACCAAGTTAGGTTGGCTTGTTTCTGGGAGAATCCATTCAACTATTAAGTCGAATACTTCGGTAATCAATCACTGTACCACTGAACTTGATTCCAGCATAAGAAAATTCTGGGAACTTGAAGATGTCCCAATTTCTAAGGCCCAGTTGGGTATAAAGAATGCCCCATCTCCAAGTCTACAAGAGTCCATTCAGACCTCTCCAAGTCTACCAGACTCTGTTCAAGGGTCACCGTCTCTAACTTTGAGCCTACAGAGCTCCAAACCCAACTCTCCAACCCCCTTACAAGTATCAGTTCACAGCCTGAAAGAGGCCATGTCCCCTTTGGTCGAAATGCCATCAAGCCCTGGGTGCTCCAAGCAGATTCCAATTCCTATAGAAGAAGACTCTATAGAGAGCCAGAACCGAGTTGATAATCTGCCATCCTACCCGATGAGCCCAGAGCAGAGTTACACTCTCTCATCGGCTTCTGTTGAAGATTTCAAGGCCCAAAGTGGGCCCAAGTCCCCTACATCTCCCACCAGAGGTTCAGAGAGTTGCCGATGTTCTGGGGATTATACAGAGCCACAGATGTCTCAGAACTCCAATTTTTCATGCTCCTCTATAGAAGAATCTGAAGATAATTCAAGTAAATCTGAAGAAAATCTAAGTAGATCCGAGAATAATCCAAGTAAATCTAAAGAAATTCCAAGTAAATCTAAAAAGTCACGTATCTCTAAGTTAACTCCACAAATTACTTCTAAACAAAACCAATTACTTCCTTCTGAATCAAGTCAACCATCCACTCCAGAACAACCTCTCGCTTCTCAGTCAAGTGAACCACTCTCATCTAAGAAAGAAACTTCGATTATTCCTAAGATAAAGCCACCACCCTATTATAGGCGAAAACGTCAACTTCCTGCTGAGAAAACTTCATGGGATGAACCAATTGAATCAGATATAAAGTCAAATTGGAATAAATTCCAAACTCAACTATCGTGCCTAAAGGAAATCAAAATACCAAGATACCTGAACAGTTCATCTTCTGAAATAGAAGAATTACAACTACATGGATTTTGTGATGCATCCCTTAATGCTTATTCAGCAGTTTTTTACTTGAAAACTAGATTCAAAAATCAAAAGATCAAAATCAATCTGATAACCTCAAAAACTAAGGTTGCACCATTAAAGACCATTACAATTCCAAGACTTGAACTAAATGCAGCATTGCCTTTGGCTCAACTGAATCAAGTCATTCTTGAATCATTTCCTTTTCAACCTGACAAAACCTTTTTGTGGACTGATTCACAAATCTGCATAGATTGGATAAGATCAGATGCCAGCAGATGGAAAGCCTTTGTTTCGAACAGAGTGTCGTCAATTCAAAATTTGACTCAAATCACTGATTGGTTCCATGTATCCAGTCAAGATAATCCAGCTGATTGCGCATCAAGAGGAATCATGCCTCAAGACTTGGTCAATCATAGAATTTGGTGGCGGGGTCCTATTTGGCTTCAAGAAAATAATGTTCGATATATTCCTTCTTCACCAACCCAAGTAAATCTCAATATCATTCAAGAAGAAGTCCGTGAGGGTCAAGTGTTGGATCAAACAACCTTAATTCAAAATTCAGAAACTATGCTAATTCTAGAATTCATTGAAAGGTATTCCACAATGACTAAATTGATCCGAATAACAGCTTGGTGTTGGAGATTCTACTACAATTGCCTCCTCTTTGATCCAATTCGTCAGAAAGGACCTTTGACAACAAGAGAATTAACAAAGGCAATTCAAGTCTTAGTCAAATCAATTCAGCAAGTTGAATTCTGCACGGAAATAAAATTACTGAAGTCAAACAAGCAACTACCTCTGTCCATCAAGCTAACTTCTCTAAATCCCTTCTTAGACACTCAAGGACTTCTAAGAGTTGGAGGTAGACTCAAGTATTCCTATTTAAATGAAAATCAAAATTTCCCTCTCTTACAACCAAAATCCCCACGCCAGGAATCACTTATCAAAAATCTCTTAACTGAGAATGCCGACATTCCTGAGGCTATTGATGAGAATCAAGAAGATTCTTCAATTTTAGAAACCACTTTTGTCATTGAAGACGAAGAGTCTAACAAAGATATCGGGACTCCAAAGATTGAAATCTCCGAAGTTTCGGTTATTGATAATTCGGAAGGCAAATATTCGAAAGAACCAGTGGTCAGTGCAGAAGCTCTGGATAAGAAAGAACTGTGCCATGATGACTCAGCTCACCTCAATGTAGTTGAAGCTGATCTTAATCGACCTAAAGAGGCTACCAGTGGTATAATCAATATTTCTACAGAAGCTAATGAATCGGCAAGCAAAGAGAAAGCTGTATCTGTTGAAATTGTGGATACATCAACAAAGGATTATCTACAGAGCGGTGAAAAGGCTAAATTATCCCGCTGGAAACCCATCGATTCTCTATGCTTAGAAGACGTCAAGGAATCTGAAGACGACGATGAAAATTACAGTTCATCGGCATATATAGAATGGCCAGAAATCTTGAAGAAAGAAGTCATAAGACCCGAAGCTTTAGAAAAGGCAGTCAATCTGGAAGATTTTGAGAAGGCGGCAGAAAGTCGACAACTCTCCAAAGAACATTTAGAGGAATCGACCGAACAAGGCTCATGCATAAAGGCTGAATCAAAACCTTGGGAAGATCCTATTGAATCCGACTTAGCAGCCGCAGAGTCTGATAATCCAGCAGTTCCCGAAAGAGAACTGGCCAACGAATCTGAAAATCTCATCCAAGATTCACCTCAATCGGATACTCAAAGATGGAAGCTGATTCCATTACCTTTCAAACAATGAGAATTGTAATCTTAGCTACATAGTCGGAATCAATTAGTCCAGCATCTATACTATTGGAACTCTTTTTTATTTTTTTTTATTTTTTATTTTCTGGTCATCTCTTCCCAGCCGGGGGAGTATGTTGGATCCTATAGTTAATAATTTCCTTAAATTCAATTTTATATATGAAAATTAAGCCAAAATATTCTAAATTCAATTGTACAATATAAATCTTTAATATGTAAATTTTAAAGCAATCAACATGTATGTAAATTTCTAGTTTAGTTAATTAATAGCTTTTTTGTTTTCTCTCTCTCTCTACCACTAGTATCAAAATCTAAGTTAAATTCATGTATTCTAAAATCATGTGGTAGCTACTCCTAACTCTAAAACCAAAAGACAATAAAATAATTAAAGACAAGTGGCAAAGTGCTTCTTAGTATATTTTACTGAACATTCATGCCACGAACAAGTGTTGTCAAATCTATCGTGTACTTCGTATTTCGTGTACATCTGACTTGTACATTTAACAGTTGGGTCAGTACCTATAGGTAACCCAGGCTCCTGGAGCGTATCCAACTTCCCAGAATTACAATGGAGTAATCACCAAGGCTATAGAGTACAGTACCTACAGCATATAATAGTTAGTGACATTCCACTTATTTGAATATTTACCTTATTATCAGAATTTGGCATTATTAAAAATTTTCAATTTTCCTCGAAATTCTTAATTATTCAAAATATTCCAATCATCAGTTTTTTTTCCAAATATAATTATAATAATAAGCTAATTTTATCCGAATTTTCCAAATTTTTAGAATTTTTAATTTTCCTAATTTCAGAACAATTTGAATATTTCACAACTATTAAATTTCCCAATTATCCGAATTTTCACAACTATTTGATTTTTCCTATTTTCCGAATTTATTAAGGACACATTGTCTTAATGCGGAATATCATTTTTTCTGGATCTATTTAGGCTGTTTTAAAAGAGTTGAGTCGTAATTTATCGGACGGTGGACGAGTGGGTAACCCCCTCGATTCCTGACAGTCATGAACCGGGATTGAATCCCGCGTTAACATTTTGTTTAATATGTGAATAACCTTCACATATTATTCACTGTTTCAATTATCATAAACTAGGTTGCTCTTGTTGAGCGGTACCTAATAAAGTTATTTTGAACCGGTAATTTATCAGAACTTAGAGATAAACCGTTTCATTTATTAATTTTCCTTTGTAGGAATCCGTTGTGACTTTGGTATCTCACCAGGAATACTTTTACCTTGGATTTTTCTGTTTCGCTTTTTTTTCGGAAAGAGATTTATTTGCCGTTAACCACGCGCTTGGTTGTCTTTTAGTTTTGCTATCATAACTGTTCATTAGAACTACAGAAATCGAAAAAAATATTGAATACAAGGATCTGTAGCGGCTCCCAAATATTAACTTTTCATATTTTCATTATAAGTTTTAATTTGTTTAATAACTGTTCAATTCAAATATTTATTAGTCTCGATTTTCCACACTACATGTTCTACTGTACGGCAATGGAAGAAGAGAGAGAAATTCTTCGTCAAGAGACCGGCTATAATAGCAATTCGCCTTATGTTTTAATGGCAAAAGTCGTAAAATCCAGACCCTTTGCATTCGCTTTTTATAAATACTGGAAATCAGCTCAATCAAAATATTTAGCACAGACACCGGATCCAACTCGATAATTGTTCGAGGTCAATACCCAATATTTGTATATAACTATGATGCTAATTTGTTATTTATTTATTTTGTCCTACAGAGAGAATCCTGTATGGCACGTGTGCCCCATAAAGACTATTGTTGTTGTTGTAATTCAAATATTTAATTAAATTATCTTTTAAATATATAATCCTCATATAAAATATACTTTATTAAAATTATATAAATTAACATTAATATCACCTTATTTTATATAATAAAAATAATTATACATCTTTCTAAATATAAATCATAAAAAATGTAAATATTTATCTATAATATATCACAAACATATATCTAACATTTTATAATCTAGAAATGAATATTTGACCACACACACATACACAAAAAGAACATCAGCATGTAGTATACATCAATACTTCTGATATTTTGTATTAAATAAATGTAATTAAAAGTTGATTTTACAATAAATAATTTGTTATCTGACTCCACCTAGAATTCCATGCCGCCCACAGATCTTTTTGTGTTTATGAATAGTAAGGACTCTTGTTTGAATTAAGGAAATTCTGTAAATATATGGTTATTTATGGTTCATTATGGCTGAAAAACCCACAATTGCCAAACTATGTATATATATACACAGTTAAACCTGTCTATAGCGCCTCCTCTAAATAGCGCCTTACTCTCTATAGCCCCGATTTTAAACATTAAAATATTAACATTTTACATTAAAAGTGACCTGTCTATAGCACCCCCTCTCTATAGCACCCTATTTTGGTGATTCCCAAGAGAGGGCGCTATAGACAGGTTTATATCTGTATTAATTTCATTGGTTGTTCCTGGGTAAAATCAAGCATGATTTTGATGTCCTTTCTTTTCTTCTTTAAACTTATACTCAAACCTTGTTGTTGTTGTTGTCGTGTCCAATAAAGAGCCTCAGATGTCTCCATACATCTCTATCACAGCAGCAGCAATGTCCACTATCTTGGGTGTGTAAAGCTGCAGCTCTGGGTCTAAGTCAATTTTCTGTTGTTGTTGTCGTGTCCAAAGAAGAGTCTCAGATGTCTCCATACATCTCTATCACAGCAGCAGCAATGTCCACTATCTTGGGTGTGTAAAGCTGCTGCTCTGGGTCTAAGTCAATTTTCTGTTGTTGTTGTCGTGTCCAAAGAAGAGTCTCGGATGTCTCCATGTATCTCCATCATAGCAGCAGCAATATCCACTATCTTGGGTGTGTAAAGCTGCTGCTCTGGGTCTAAGTCAATTTTCTGTTGTTGTTGTCGTGTCCAAAGAAGAGTCTCAGATGTCTCCATGCATCTCCATCACAGCAGCAGCAATATCCACTATTTTGGGTGTGTAAAACTGCTGCTTTGGGTCTAAGTCAATTTTCTGTTGTTGTTGTCGTGTCCAATAAAGAGCCTCAGATGTCTCCATACATCTCCATCACAGCAGCAGCAATATCCACTATCTTGGGTGTGTAAAACTGCTGCTCTGGGTCTAAGTCAATTTTCTGTTGTTGTTGTCGTGTCCAATAAAGAGCCTCAGATGTCTCCATGCATCTCCATCACAGCAGCAGCAATATCTACTATCTTGGGTGTGTAAAACTGCTGCTCTAGGTCTAAGTCAATTTTCTGTTGTTGTTGTCGTGTCCGAAGAAGAGTCTCAGATGTCTCCATGCATCTCCATCACAGCAGCAGCAATATCCACTATCTTGGGTGTGTAAAGCTGCTGCTCTGGGTCTAAGTCAATTTTCTGTTGTTGTTGTCGTGTCCAAAGAAGAGTCTCAGATGTCTCCATGCATCTCCATCACAGCAGCAGCAATATCCACTATCTTGGGTGTCTAAAGCTGCTGCTCTGAGTCTAAGTCAATTTTCTGTTGTTGTTGTCGTGTCCAAAGAAGAGTCTCAGATGTCTCCATGCATCTCCATCACAGCAGCAGCAATATCTACTATCTTGGGTATGTAAAGCTGCTGCTCTGGGTCTAAGTCAATTTTCTGTTGTTGTTGTCGTGTCCAAAGAAGAGTCTCAGATGTCTCATTACATCTCCATCACAGCAGCAGCAATATCCACTATCTTGGGTGTGTAAAACTGCTGCTCTGGGTCTAAGTCAATTTTCTGCAATGCTGCGGCCATTGCTGTGCATGAGAATATGTGAGTAGGTGTTTCTCAAACCTTGTAATTCACCAATTGTTTATGTAAAATAGTTCTCTGAATTTAATGTTGTTTCTTGACGCCCCTTGTGTGGATATCGCGTCTGATTTGATGATAATTAATAAAATCATAACTATTAATTCACATATCCCATAATCATATTAAAATGAAAAACCTGCCAAACGTTTTTCTTTAATTAATTACCATAACAACGTTCTGTGACAAAGGCTTCCATGTTTTGTAACGGCCTAAAATTACAGGTAAAGTCAGACTTTCACAAAAAAATGTGCCTGGATCATGGTACCATGATCAAAGAAACCTGTATCTCTACACCCCATTCCATGAAATCACTCTTGGATTTGGGGGGTCGGTGGAAGGCTGGTTAAACCGTTTGGTTTACGACCACTACGACCCGGGTTCGATCCCCGCATTGGACACTTTTTTCTGTTTAAAAAAAAATGCTCCAATGGCCCCCCGATTCTTGCAAAAGTCCAACCCCACCAGCGAGTGCAAGTAACCAAACGGGGCTCTGGCACATTTGTAAGTGCAAAGTCGAACTGCTTTCACATGTGTAGACATGTGGTGCGCTTACAGTAAAAAGCAGTCGCCTACTTCTACTCACCATGATTATCATGGCCTGTACCACGTGTACTAGGGATAAGCAAAAAAAAAAAAAAAACTCTTGGATTTCGTGTAATATTTGCACAAGGGGATAAGAAACATCACATTCTAGAATGTTACGGCCAGTTCTAAGTCTTATTAAAGTATTTCCTTAGTAAAGGTAAAAATAGAGCAAGTGGATGATTACATGTTTCAGTAATAGATGTTTAACTCTACCATATGTAAATACAGATAAACCTGTCTATAGCGCCCCCTCTTGGGACTCACTAAAATAGGGTGCTATAGAGAGGGGGTGCTATAGACAGGACACTTTTAATGTAAAATGTTTACATTTTTATGTTTAAAATTGAGCGCTATAGAGAGGAAGGCGCTATTTAGAGGGGCGTTATAGACAGGTTTAACTGTAAGTGGGAAAACTTATTACCAAAGTATAGCAAAGTACACCTATCCCCCGATTTACACGGTACTTGTTTTACACGTTTTCTCTTTTACACGGTTTTCCAAATAAGTTTTTTTTTTTGTTTTTATCGCACTATACTAAAATGCGATATTCTACTCTATACTACCTATGTTGAAAAGAATATTGGGAGGCTCTGATTCATGAGGGGGCGAACACCTATTCAGATTTTACAGTTTAATATACACCTATCCTTCGATTTACACGTTTTTCTCAGGAACGTATCTACCGTGTAAATCGGGGGATAGGTGTATAGTGTTTCATAAAGTTTTTTTTTTTTTATCTATTTTATCAATTTATATGATGACATCAGATATCCTACACCCTGTTTTGTTTTTTTATTTAAATAATATAAAAGCATTTTTTTTTACACAAATTTGATTATTTCAGAATTTTCAACTTGCTAACTCACGATGAGAATACAATTTTTTTTGCAACATTTTTAAAATCATAGAACTTAAATCTTAAGAACTATATCTATATATATATATATTTATATTTATTATATATATATAAATGAATGTTTGTATGTTTGTCTGTTTGTTTGTTGGTTTGTATGTCCGGTATACAAATTCGCAGTAGTTCACTAATTCAAACCAAAATTTCCATACATAGGTAAAAAATAACGGGGATGACGATAGGCTATTTAAAAAATATATATAAATCAATTATTAAAACTATATATTCAAATTATTCGACTTAGCTCACGAGCAGCGACCTCTAGAACACTCAAGCGACCTGCCGGCGGCGCGCGCCCGTTGGCAGGTCGCCTCAGCGTTCTAGACGAGAAGCTTTACTTAATTACAATGCAAGTCCTTAACTATATTTACAGGTTTTCTAATTTATAACTATTTCACATATTTACATATATATTTTCATTTTTTGCTATAACTGATCTAATTCGCCGTTTAAAATAACTGCTCTTGCTATATTTGCTATGTTTTATTTTGCTATGTTTTATGTGTTTGAATAATACATTTAATCGTGTAAACCCGGGCGTTGCCCGGGTCATTCGTCTAGTTATCTATATTATTATGCATTGTTTTATTTTTAAAAGAATCATACGCGTCTAAATAGTTTCGTATTTTTATATTTATCTATAGAGACAAAGGTCGCCTCTCCCGTCAAAATAGACGTCAAAGCTAGAAGCCATCTATTGACCGTCACCACAAACTAACAGCCTCAGGGTCGGTGACAAAGCCACAACACCAGCTTTGACAAACTGAAAGCGTCCACCTAGGGACCATGGTTTCGGTCTAATGGCCCTCGTCAGTCTAGGGCGAACTTTATTCCATGAGATCCACACGGGATGGCGTCTAGTTTTGACGTCTATTTTGACGGGAGAGGCGACCTTTGTCTCTTTAGATCAATATCCTCCCGGCCAAATTTCTATCTATATTTATCTATATGATTAGAATGCGTTTATTTACTTGATATGGATGAGATCCTATCTTAAAACAGTAAAACCTGAGTTTTTGGAAACATATGTAAATATGTTTGTGTAGTGTGTGTATGTATTATAGAGATATAATGAATATAAGTATATATGCATGGTGATAATTGAAGCACATATATTGTCGTTCCCCAGATTTCATACAGAGAAGATCTCTTCTCTGAGTGCCTCCCTGAAGACCCCTGGCTCTACTGCTAACTGCTCTCCAGAGCGGTCCCCCGCACCCTCCTCCATCAATATGGGAAGAGGAAAGCCGAAAAAGACCAGCACTACTGACACTGAAGATACGCCCGCCGAAGAATGTGAACAGCAAGTAACTATGTGGAAGGCCAAGCGCCCTTTGACTATGTTGCAATGTGCTATCGCGCCGACACACCAATGTGTGTCCCCCCCCCCCCTTTCCATCACCAAACTACTTTGGCTCCTCCGCCAACTACAATACCGCCCTCTACCTAGAACCTGAAGGCCTCCAAATTACCCCTGAGACTGTTGAAGAAACTGACAGGAACACCGGGTCCCAATACAACTGCTTCTCCTATCCCTACCTGCACTTCTCCGTTGATAGGCTTCTCCAGAATCGCCGCGCCTGCATCCTTGGGCTTTCAGAGGAACTGAAGGCCATGACTGCCGACAGCGACCAACTCCTGGAGAAGCTCACTGCCCTCGAAGCCTCCTCGCCCGCCCTCCTGTTAGATCTACCCCTACCCAAACCAGCCCAGCTCCTTCCTGCAAGGACACCTGCTCCCAGACTGACCCATTAAAGCCCGCCACCCCTGCTCCTGTTGCTCTCCCTACCAAGAAACCCGCCCCCACGTTGCCTGCTCCTGCTCCTACAAAGAGGAAGCAGCCTTAGGCTCCCAACCCGCCTGCAAAGAGGACAAATCTTCAAGGTCCTTCAAAGCCTGCGCCTTCCCGCGTCTCCAAGCCTGCGGCCACCCAAGTGACCCTCCATGGAGAAAAATCGGCGGCCCACACAGTGGTCATCTCAGATGACCCACAGGCTGATCCAAGGGAGATGCTCAAAGCTGTTCGCGCTGCCCACTCTCTCCCCCAAGGCGTCTGGGCCTCCCTGCGCACCAAGGGGAAGCTGGTCCTACATTCCAGCAACCCCGACACAATCCCTGCGGTGACAACCTCCCTGGCCAACAAACTGGATGGAATGAAGGTCCGCCAGCAGAAGGAGATCCTGCCGCGCATGACGGGAAAAATTCCAAAAAGCAGAGACCACGGGTGAAACCAGTTCATTATTTTGTACGAAGGAACAAAATTCTGACAGAAAAACATTCATTCGAGCAGAAAACAAAAGCCAGATCATCTTTCTATAAAAATATCGCTTCTCAGACACAAAGTTTGGAGCGGGAAGTTTCACAAAAGTGACATCCACGGTGCCAATTTATAATTGTAACGAATAGTATTTGAATAAACGGGACCTTCACCGCCTTCATCGAGGTGGACCTCAAGACCTTCAGAGCTCTGGGCGCGCGCGGGAGGATCGTGGTGGATGGAGTAATCCTCAACTTCGAGGAGTCCATCCCTGCTTCTTACTGCATCAAGGCTCTGTTTCCCTGACTTCTCCAGCTTCCTCCACCCCTGCGATGACACCTCCACTGTCAGATCTTAGGATCCCTTGCCACCAGATCGCGTTCTGCAGCCATGTTGGGGCTAGAAGACCTTACCTGATTGGCTAATTAGCCCGGAAATTCAAAGAAGAAGCACATATATTATTCATAAAACAGATAAATTAAAACATATTTTTCTCTTGATTTTTTTTTCAGTTTTTTTCTTCTTCTTGTAATTCCAAGGAGGTTTGATAAAGAAACCTGAATTTTTTAGATTTCCATTTAGGTCATGAACAATCGCTGAAAAAAAAACAATTCTCAACTTCCAGGAGTTTCCGAGTTCAAATCGCGCCTCACAGAAAGACAGAAGGACACCGTATTTATATAGATAGAGAGAAGAGCGTGTTACTTCGAGTTTACGCAAACAAGTTTTGCTTCAATTAATCTGAGAAAGAGTTGCATCGAAAGCTTATCTCATTAATAAATATTTTTTCGAAATACTTTGGCTACAAAGTTTATTTTGTTTTATAAAACAGTACACCTATCCCCCGATTTACACGGTAGATACGTTCCTGAGAAAAACGTGTAAATCAAAAATTAAAAATGTTCGCGAAATCTTTATGCGAAGAAATACAGACACAGTGTGCGTGTGCAGCAAGTCAGCACATAAGCTCGGGATTCCTCGTGAGATGTGTACACAGCGCATGTGTTCAATCACAGTAGCATTTAGTATAGTACGATAAAAACAAAAACTTATTTGGAAAACCGTGTAAAATCGAAAACGTGTAAAACAAGTACCGTGTAAATCGGGGGATAGGTGTAGTCTCTCATGAGACACTATGACCTGAAAACATGGCAACACTAGGTCTTTCCTGGAGGTAGTCTCTTATCAGAGCACACTCTGTTTAAGTTGACTCGGATTCGAAATGATCATTACCCTGAGGAGAATAGCAAAAAATCACTGAAACGTCAGGAACTAAATAAAAAAATAGTTGATGTAGAGCATGTATTTTTACAAACAATCTTCCAACCAATAAATGACCTTCTAAAATAAGGACTTCTAATAAGAAAACACCTTCAGGAGAGACAGGGCTTATCCATGTTGTTTCAGGTCAAATATGGTTAAAATGTATGAAGAATAAACAACCAGAAAAATATTTCTTCTTTATTTATAAACACTCATGAACAAAATTTAAGGAAGTGGAAAGTCTTTGATGTCACCTGTTTTTTTTTTTAAGAAGACAGAGGCAATTTTGTTCACATTGGGTTATCTCGTGTGTCTTCAATAAAGGTCACTGTAATATCTTTCAGAGTTATTGTCTCAATCCCGATATACATGCTGAAAGGTACAACTTCCTTATGTTTTGTCCATGAGTGTAGTTATCTCGTGTGTCTTCAATAAAGGTCACTGTAATATCTTTCAGAGTTATTGTCTCAATCCCGATATACATGCTGAAAGGTACAACTTCCTTATGTTTTGTCCATGAGTGTAGTTATCTCGTGTGTCTTCAATAAAGGTCACTGTAATATCTTTCAGAGTTATTGTCTCAATCCCGATATACATGTTAAAAGGTACAACTTCCTTAAGTTTTGTCATGAGTGTAGTTATCTCGTATGTCTTCAATAAAGGTCACTGTAATATCTTTCAGAGTTATTGTCTGAATCCCGATATACATGCTGAAAGGTACAACTTCCTTAAGTTTTGTCATGAGTGTAGTTATCTCGTGTGTCTTCAATAAAGCTCACTGTAATATCTTTCAGAGTTATTGTCTGAATCCCGATATACATGCTAAAAGGTACAACTTCCTTAAGTTTTGTCCATGAGTGTAGTTATCTCGTGTGTCTTCAATAAAGGTCACTGTAATATATTTCAGAGTTATTGTCTGAATCCCGATATACATGCTAAAAGGTACAACTTCCTTAAGTTTTGTCCATGAGTGTAGTTATCTCGTGTGTCTTCAATAAAGGTCACTGTAATATCTTTCAGAGTTATTGTCTGAATCCCGATATACATGCTAAAAGGTACAACTTCCTTAAGTTTTGTCCATGAGTGTAGTTATCTCGTGTGTCTTCAATAAAGGTCACTGTAATATCTTTCAGAGTTATTGTCTGAATACCAGATATACATGCTGAAAGGTACAACTTCCTTAAGTTTTGTCCATGAGTGTATATTATAAAAAGCCAGGTTCTCTCTTCTGTAGTCAGATGTCGCCCAGGTTGTTTCAGCTTCTATCCACCCAACTCCAGTGTCATTCAGAGGCACTAAAGACATTTTACTTTCTTGAAATAATTCTTCTGTAGTTACAATGGAATCTCGTTATAACAGATTCTTTATTAACAGCACACCATCGTAATTCTAAAGTCAAAATTGTTTTATCTGTAGTTAAACAGTAGACTTCTGTAAGAGAATCAGAGGCTGGATCTCAAAAGTATTGTTTAATTATCAATAATATTATATTAAGATGACAAGGAACAAAGAAAGTTAAAAAAGGCAAGCGTAGGGGCAGACAACAAAAGCAAACTGAAACTTATATACAGGTACGGCCGGAGCGGCGCCAGGTCAGGTGATGTCTGGGGGAAGCTGGCGTTGCTATGGCAACAGCCGACGTGCGAAGTCACTCTCCAACACTCCCACCTGACGAGCACTTTGTTGTTTCAAACAGTCCAAGTTGGCTTCTTAGTCTTTTATACCTTTCTGTAGGTAGAGCTTTCGTAAATATGTCTGCAGCTTGATCATTGGAGCAGACATAAAGAAGGTCAATTTCATGTTTTTGAAAATGATCTCTGATAAAGTGATACGAAATATCAATATGTTTAGTTCTTTTGTGGTATTCTGGCTTGTGAACAAGTCTTATGCAGCTTTGATTGTCGCAAAATATTGTTGTAGGCTTTACTTGTTCTTGATGTAGCTCGCGTAGAAGTTGTCTCAGCCAAATTGCTTCTTTCGTTGCTTTGGAAGCCGCAATATATTCAGATTCTGTTGTTGACAGAGACACACAATTCTGTTTTTGACTGCACCAAGAAATAGGTCCATTATTCAACATGAACACATATCCGGTGGTTGATTTTCTTGTGTCTAGGTCTCCAGCAAAATCAGCATCGGAAAAATCTATCAGAGATGTAGTGCAGGAACTCCCACCAAAACAAATACCGATGTTTTCGTAGCTTTTAAGTATCCAAATATTTTCTTTACTGTGGTCCAATGTGAAGGTCCTGGGTTGTTCATAAATTGGCTAACCCTGCTGACTGCGTAGGCAATATCAGGTCTAGTTCCAGTCATGAGGTACATTAAACTACCAATTGTCTGTCTGTATGGAATCTTGTTCATTTCTTCAATTTCCTGATTATCCTTTGGGCACATCTCTTTTGTTAGTTTTGAGTAAGGATCAGAAGGTACAGATTGTAACTTAATATCAAGAAGGTTGTAATGTTCAAGTGTTCTTTCAATGTATGAGGCTTGATGTAGAAATAACATTTTAGTCATTCTATCTCGATATATTTGTAGGCCAAGGAAATAATCGGCAGTAAAAGTTTTTATTTCAAAATTGGAATTTAAGTACTGTACTATATCATCTAAATGTTGTTTATTTACACTGCAGATTAAGCAATCATCTACATATATTGCAAGTAATATGTAAGCCTGTTTACATTTCATTGTATAGACACATGAATCTGATATGCTAGGTTTGAGATCAAACTTAATTAAAAACTCATGAAATTTCTTGTTCCACATTCTGGGGGATTGCTTAAAACCATAGATGCTTTTCTGAAGAGAGCAAACATGATTTGGAAAATCTGGGTTTTCATAACCTTGGGGTTGTTCCATGTAAAGTTCTTCTTCCAAATCACCATTCAAGAAGGCAGATTTTACATCTAATCGAATCATTTCCATATCAAGTAATGCACAAAGTGATAAGATTGTTCTAATTGAATCGAATTTTACTACTGGAGAAAAAGTTTCACCATAATCAAGCCCTGATTTTTGTGAATAACCTTTCGCAACTAGTCTAGCCTTAAACATTTTATTTGATCCATCTGCATTTTGCTTTATTTTGTATGCCCACTTGCATGCAATAGCTTTTCTGTCTGATGGTAGTGTCACATAAGTCCATGTTTGATTTTTCATCAAGGAATTGAATTCATCGTCCATAGCTAGTTTCCACTTTTTTGAGTTTGTCCTACAATTGCATCTTCATAGTTCAATGGTTCTTGGTCATGGACATAACAAGCATATGAAATAGCTCTTGTACAGTTGGTTGATGATTGTTCCTTTTCTCTGATTCTATTCCTGAGAGGGTATCGACATGATTCTTCTGGTTTGGAACTGGTATTTGTGCTATCAACACTTTCTTCACTATATATAGTTACCTGCTCTTGTTGGTTATCCTGAATATTTTCTGATGTATTAGCTTCAGTAAATATTACATCTCTGCTTATGATAATTTTTCTAGCAATAGGATCCCACATTCTATAATTTTTGTTAGTTTCAGTATATCCAACAAAAAATGTAAGAATACTCTTTTTGTCTAATTTCTTTCTGTTATCTTTTGGTATATGCACATAAGCGTTACATCCAAAAGTTTTCAAATGTAAGATGGAGGGGTTTCTCTTGTACCATATTTCATAAGGTGTAGAATTCCCCAATACTTTAGTAGTACATCTATTTAAGAGATAGACTGCTGTGTTTACGGCTTCAGCCCACAGTTCAAGCGGCATTTTTCTTCCGTGTAACAAGCATCTAGCTGATTCAACTATTGTTCTGTTATCTCTTTCAGAAATTCCATTCTGTTCTGGGGTATATGGAGCAGTGAGTTCATGAACAATTCCTAGAGATTTTAGATAATCAGAAAAATTCTTATTTAAGAATTCTGTGCCATTATCTGTTCTGAATCTTTTTATTTTATTTCCAGTTTCAGTCCTAACTCTTTTTACAAATTTTTTAAATTTCTCAAGTACATCTGATTTATGCCTAATGAAGTAGGCCACTCTAAATCTTGAAAAATCATCCTTGAATGATACAAAATATAATGATCCACCTGGTGATCTTTTACTCATTGGTCCACAAACATCTGAATAGATCAGCTCTCCTGGATAGGTCGAATTTGGACTTGTTGACGCGTGAAAAACTTTTCTATTTTGTTTTCCATAGATGCAGGCTTCACATAGTAAAGAATCAGGCTTTTCTCTAATTTTAATGTTTTCTTCAAAAACATTATTTTCAAACATTTGGGTTAATTTTATAGGATTTACATGACCCAATCGTTGATGCCATATATCTAGACTTAACTGAGCAACATGAGTTTGTGAAGATTGCTTTGCTTTAATAAAAATTCTATAAAGATTTGAATTGTCCTTTATTCCAGTAACTAGCACTTTCGAATTTTTTGTCAATTTTATCTGATTTCCTTTACAAATGAGCGTCAAACCATGTTTTGTTGCAGTAGATATTGAAAAAAGATTGGTCTCCAATTCAAGTATATAGAGAACATCCAAAAGAGTTGCATTAATTTCCTGACTATCAACATAAGAGAGAATATCAATATTTCCCTTACCTTTTGCATAGATCTTCTTTCCATCTCCAAGGCACACAGGATGAACACCTTCTGGTATTTCTTCGAACGTAGAGAATCATTCTCTTCTGAAAGTCATGTGATCCGTTGCTCCAGAATCTGCAATCCAGGAATCCTTTGTTTCAGCGAGGAAGGCACTTGTCTCAGCTGAAAAAGCACAGCTATCATCTCTGGCTGAAGAACTTGGCTGTTGTCCTTTTTGTTCTTCCTTTGTTTTATAGCATTCTTTCCACCAATGTCCTTTCTTCTTGCAATATCCACAGTGTGTTTTCTTCTTTTTATCTTTAATGGATTGTTGATGCTGCTGTTGTTTGTTGGAAGCTGTTGAATTTCTGTTGAACTTTGAAAAAGTCATCAAGGCATTATCTGGTTTAAAATTTCCTGAAGAATCCCAATGATCCTGTAAGCTTTCTTCTTTCAGTAATCTTGCCGTCAAGTTTTCTAGAGTCTTTTCTTCTGATGAAACTGAATCCCACGCTGTTATGAAATTCTTGTATTTATCAGGCAAGCTGCAAATTATCTTTGTAATTAGGGCAACATCAGAGATTGGCTCACCTAGATCTTTCATTTGTTGTGCCCGAGTTTCAACTTTGGAAATGTGAGAAGCAATGTTATCATTTGGATTCATTTTATATTCGAAAAATCTTTGTTGCGGCAAATATTTGTTTGTTTCAGATTTCAGTTCATATATTGTTGATAATTTCTTCCATATTTCTGCTGAAGTCTGGCAATTAACAATCTGTTGAAGATATTTAAACTCTAGAGCAGTAGTGATCAGCATTTTGGATTTTGCATCTTTCTTTTTCCATTCAGAGAATTTTGCAATATCCTCTATTTCAGGTTTTACTTCGGAGCCATCAGTTATACTGAGAAGATCTTTTGCTTCTAGAATAATCTTCATTTGAAATTTCCATAGATGAAAATTATCGCCGTTGAATTTTTGAATTTGTGGAAGTTCAGTTGTCATCTTGAGCAAGCAAACGAATTTCAGCTTAGATAAACAAAAATATTTGATACCAACCGCGCTCTGCTACCATGTAAGAGAATCAGAGGCTGGATCTCAAAAGTATTGTTTAATTATCAATAATATTATATTAAGATGACAAGGAACAAAGAGAGTTAAAAAAAGGCAAGCGTAGGGGCAGACAACAAAAGCAAACTGATACTTATACAGGTACGGCCGCCGGTCGGTGACGCCAGGTCACGTGATGTCTGGGGGAAGCTGGCGTTGCTATGGCAACAGCCGACGTGCGAAGTCACTCTCCAACAACTTCCCTCATGGTAGCCTAGAAACCTGGTCTCTCTTGGAGGTGGTCTCTTATCAGAGATTCTGTTCCAGTTAAAAGAGTCTTCATGACAGAGTTTCTGATAAGAGACCACCTTCAGGTTCAGCTATGTTTCCAGGTTGTCATGAGAGACTGACTCCTGTTACAACACCTTGATTCTAACAACATCTGGAGTGTTGTTGTTATAGCGAGGTACTGATGTACACTCATAGACAAAACTTAAGGAGGTTGTACTTTTCAGCATGTATATCGGGAGTCGGACAATAACTCTGAAATATATTACAGTGACCTTTATTGAAGACACACGAGATAACTACACTCATGGACAAAACTTAAGGAAGTTGTACCTTTTAACATATATATCGGGATTGAGACAATAACTCTGAAAGATATTACATTGACCTTTATTGAAGACATACGAGATAACTACACTCATGGACAAAACTTAAGGAAGTTGTACCTTTTAACATATATATCGGGATTGAGACAATAACTCTGAAAGATATTACATTGACCTTTATTGAAGACACACGAAATAACTACACTCATGGACAAAACTTAAGGAAGTTGTACCTTTCAGCATGTATATCGGGATTCAGACAATAACTCTGAAATATATTACAGTGACCTTTATTGAAGACACACGAGATAACTACACTCATGGACAAAACTTAAGGAAGTTGTACCTTTTAGCATGTATATTGGTATTCAGACAATAACTTTGAAAGATATTACAGTGAAACTTATTGAAGACACACGAGATAACTACACTCATGGACAAAACTCAAGGAAGTTGTACCTTTTTGCATGTATATCGGGATTCAGACAATAACTCTGAAAGATATTACAGTGACCTTTATTAAAGACATACTAGATAACAAAGTGTGAACAAAATTACATCTGTCTTCTTAAAAAAAATACAGACAACCGGCGACATCAAATACTTTTTACACTTCTGTAAGTTCTGTCCATGAGTGTATATTCATCCAGTTCTGGATGAAGAATGTCTAACAGGTTGATTCACGATCTAGGAATGGTACCAGAGATATGGACGACTCGGTATTTTACTGTCACCTTCAAGTGCAAAGCAAGAGCTCCAGCATATCTGAACTAAGCATCCAACATGAGTATTCTAAATTTAGTATTCGGCGCGGCACGAGCTGATTTTCAAAATTTCCGTTTATTTTTTTTTTTTTTTGCATTAAGCTTATTTCTATACTCTCTCAATTCTTAACCGAAAGAAAGATTCGTATTCATTACGAACATATATCAGAGTTTGAAAGAGATCGTGCCATTGGAGTGAGAGAGGCTGGTTGGTCAAATCGACTAATCGCGCGACATCTGTGTCGAAGTGATGCGGCTATTAGACGATGTTGGCAAGAGTGGGTCAACAACGGAATGTCAGGACGGCAGCGGTCGACCAAGGGCAACAACAGAACGGAAGGACAGAGCAATTGTCAGAACGGCTGTCGCAGCACCGACGTTATCTACCATACAACGTGTGACCGGCACACAAGTGTCCAAAATGACTATCAACAGGCGACTGAGAGAGCGGAATCTAAGATCTCGCCGACCGTTACGATGCCTACCTCTCACATCTGTACACCGACATGTCCGACTACAGTGGTGTCGGGAGCGATCAACTTGGAACTGCGCTAACTGGGGACATATGGTCTTCAGTGACAACTCCCATTTCTTACTTTGTTCTCACGACTGTCGTAAACCTGTCTGGAGATGTCCTGGGCAGCGTGTGGATTGTGCCCTTACTTTCAAACACCACACAGGTCCACAACAGGTCTCACACCCCCCGAGCTTGCTTTTCAATAATTAAATCCCCGCCACACACGGAACGTGTTACTATGGGTTGTATTCAATCTTGCCGGACTCTTCCGTAGCCAGATCGGGTCGTCTGATCATTTCTGGGATGTGATGGGAAGTCAACAGTAGCCTCACATGTCAACATCTAAAATGTAGACATTCCCTATAACTTATCCCTATACTCCCAATCCCTCATGTGATTTATCCCTATATTCCAAATCCCTCATGTGATTTATCCCTATACTCCCAATCCCTCATGTGATTTATCCCTATACTCCCAATCCCTCATGTGATTTATCCCTATTCTCCCAATCCCTCATGTGATTTATCCCTATACTCCCAATCCTTCATGTGAGTTATCGCTATACTCCCCAATCCCTCATGTGATTTATCCCTACACTCCCCAATCCCTCATGTGATTTATCCCTACTCTACCCAATCCCTCATGTGAGTTATCCCTATACTCCCCAATCCCTCATGTGATTTATCCCTATACTCCCAATCCCTCATGTGAGTTATCCCTATACCCCCAATCCCTCATGTGATTCATCCCTATACCCCCAATCCCTCATGTGATTTATCCCTATACTCGCAATCCCTCATGTGAGTTATCCCTATACTCCCCAATCCCTCATGTGATTTATCCCTACACTCCCCAATTCCTCATGTGAGTTATCCCTATACTCCCCAATCCCTCATGTGATTTATCCCTATACTCCCAATCCCTCATGTGAGTTATCCCTATACCCCCAATCCCTCATGTGATTTATCCCTATACTCCCAATCCCTCATGTGAGTTATCCCTATACCCCCAATCCCTCATGTGATTCATCCCTATACCCCAATCCCTCATGTGATTTATCCCTATACTCACAATCCCTCATGTGAGTTATCCCTATACTCCCCAATCCCTCATGTGATTTATCCCTACACTCCCCAATCCCTCATGTGAGTTATCCCTATACTCCCCAATCCCTCATGTGATTTATCCCTATACTCCCAATCCCTCATGTGAGTTATCCCTATACCCCCAATCCCTCATGTGATTCATCCCTATACCCCCAATCCCTCATGTGATTTATCCCTATACTCACAATCCCTCATGTGAGTTATCCCTATACTCCCCAATCCCTCATGTGATTTATCCCTACACTCCCCAATCCCTCATGTGATTTATCCCTATACTCCCAATCCCTCATGTGAGTTATCCCTATACCCCCAATCCCTCATGTGATTCATCCCTATACCCCAATCCCTCATGTGATTTATCCCTATACTCACAATCCCTCATGTGAGTTATCCCTATACTCCCCAATCCCTCATGTGATTTATCCCTACACTCCCCAATCCCTCATGTGAGTTATCCCTATACTCCCCAATCCCTCATGTGATTTATCCCTACACTCCCCAATCCCTCATGTAATTTATCCCTATACTCACAATCCCTCATGTGATTTATCCCTACACTCCCCAATCCCTCATGTGAGTTATCCCTACACTCCCCAATCCCTCATGTGATTTATCCCTACACTCCCAATCCCTCATGTGAGTTATCCCTATACTCACAATCCCTCATGTGAGTTATCCCTATACTCCCCAATCCCTCATGTGATTTATCCCTACACTCCCCAATCCCTCATGTGAGTTATCCCTATACTCCTCAATCCCTCATGTGATTTATCCCTACACTCCCAATCCCTCAGGTGATTTATCCCTATACTCCCCAATCCCTACTATACTCCTAATCCCTATATTTTATTCCTATGGTTTCAATACCTGTTTTTCATATCAACGTAGCAAAACAATTCAGACAGACAAGAAAAATCTGGAAATACATCTGGAGGAATTGGTGTTGTTGACGAGATCTCCTTATTGTGTTTTCCAACACTTGCAGAGTTCGTCTGCTAATATATACCCCAGACCAGGCTTAGAATTTGTTTACAGACGACGCTATGTGGCCCCGCCGTGCTTCCTCCTGCTTCCTTGTCTTTCTTCTGCTCGGGTTGGCCTTAGGTGAGTCTCGTCTGTTCTTTATTCGGTGTCGACATTGTCTTATACACTCATGGACAAAACTTAAGTTAGTGTAAAGTCTTTGATAACGCCGGTCGTCTATCTCTTTTAGGAGACAGAAGTATTTTTGTTCACACTAGGTTATCTTTTGTTTTCAAAAAAGGTCACTGTAATATCTTTCAGAGTTATTGTCTGAATCCCGATATACATGCTAAAAGGTACAACTTCCTTAAGTTTTGTCCATGAGTGTGTATACAACATATTTCTAATAACTGAATATTTAATATAAATTACAAGGTTTCAACACTCTTCTATCCATTCGTCGCTGTTTTCCTGTTTTATCCTTTTGACTATTGATAATTGAACGAATGGACGCCGTTTAGAAAAATCGAAAGATCGGCGGAAAACCTTCCTCAATTTATCTGCGTTTGCCACCTCTCCTCCACACCTATTTGTGGAAGTTGACGCCTAAAATAACTTGTTTAATTACGTTTTTTATTTCATAATATTCGGCGATTCCATTTTCTTGATAAATCAAGAAAAGACAACCACGAACGCGTTTCAGGCTGTTGGCTCTCGTCAGCGTGGTGCAGGCTGTACCTCTACAATCAAAAATTCCTTTGGTCCCAGAGGCTTCTTGAGGAATCAAGAAATGGGTGTTTAAAGCCAAACTTTCATAAATCACGTGAAACAGCCAAAAGGGTCGAAGGAAGGATGGTCTAAACCGTTGGTTTTCGACCGCTACGACCCGGATTCGATTCCCGCATTGGTCACTTTTTTATGATTAAAAAAAAAAAATCTCCAATGGCCTCCGAATCTTGCAAAAGTCCGCTGCACCAGTGAGTGCAAGTAACCAAACGGGGCTCTGGCATATTTGTAAGTGCAAAGTCGAACTCCTTTTACATGTGTAGACATGTGGTGCACTTACAGTAAAAGCATTCGCCTACCTCTACCCAACATGATTATCATGGCCTGTACCACGTGAACTAGGAATAATAGTATTAAAATAACGTGTAACAGCCGCGTTCGTGGTTGGCCTTTCTTGATTTATCAAGAAAATGAGAGGTCCAAATATCAGGGAACAGGCTAAATCAACTTTTAGTAGATTTCTGTTCTACTAGATGGGGCTTTGCCATCTAAAAAGCTAATGTGAATGTGGTCAGGATATGCCTTTTATATTATATAGTATAAAAGAATAAAACTTATTAAAAAAATGAATCTGTGTGTTTGTTGTTGTTGTTGTCGTTGTTGTTGTTGTTGTCGTGTCCAATGAAGAGCCTCAGATGTCTCCATGCATCTCTATCACAGCAATGTCCACTATCGCTGTGTGTTTGTTGTTGTTGTCGTGTCCAATGAAGAGCCTCAGATGTCTCCATGCATCTCTATCACAGCAGCAGCAATGTCCACTATCGCTGTGTGTTTGTTCTAAAGGTAAGAGCGCAGAAAATATTATAAACTGTTCCTCCATCAAATTGAACATGTTTAAACATAGACATGTCATGTATGTGATGACTTTTCCTAGGGGACGTGTATCACAGACATGTTCAGAGACACATGTGCAGCGCACTAACAGGGACCATGTCTACAGGCGATCTCCCCTTCATCTGTACGCATATAAAGAGCGTGGGCCTCTGCCAGGACGAAATACTCAGGTACTATTACGATATAATTGTAGGAGCCTGCCGACCCTTCTACTGGAGCGGGTGTATGGGCAACGATAATAACTTCAGGACCTATGCGCTCTGTCAGCAAACATGTAAAGGTGAGATCACACATTGTGTCATCTAGATATTCTTGTAGAAGCATAAGTTCTCTAGACCAGCGGTCTCGGCAAACTTTTGAATCGCAAAAGTCAAAAATTACAAATTTACAAAGTTTTTAAAGAGCTACGAAATTTTTTTCTTGCCAACAATAAATAGCACTCGCATAAATAATATTTACATATGGAACTATATATAAAGAGATTCACATCCAAATGTGGCTCGCAGTTTGCCGACCCCTTCTACCAGGTCTATTAGTATGAAATGCGAAAATTTTCATTTAATTCAAAAGTTCACCAATTCCATACAACAAAAGATTTTTTATTTAAAGTAATTGCCCTGATTAGCTATACACTCGGACCACCTTTCAGGCAATTTTCGAATTCCTTGTCTGAAAAATTCTATTCCTTTTGAGTCTAACCAGTCAACAAGCCATTTTCGGAGTATGTCTGTATTCGAAAATTCCTGGTTTTTTAGGGCGTGTCCTAAAGATGTGAAAAGGTGGTAGTCCGACGGCGTTAAGTCTGGCGAGTACGGCGGGTGGGGTAAGAGTTCCCAGCCCAAGTCTTTTATGGTGTTTTTGACCACTGTAGCGTTGTGGGCTGGAGCGTTGTCATGCTGCAGTATCAGCTTGTTGTGCTTTTCACGCAATTCCGGTCTTTTTTCATTCAACGCCTCTCTCAAACTGTGCATTTGTTGTTCGTAGCGACTAGTATTGACCGTTTCGCCAGGTTTCAATAGCTTGAAATATACTACGCCGGTCTGGTCCCACCATACGCAAAGCATTGCCTTTTTTCCTAAGCGATTGGGCTTAGGCTTCCGTTTTG
Organism: Cordylochernes scorpioides; assembly: GCA_030710605.1. Classification (NCBI taxonomy): domain Eukaryota; kingdom Metazoa; phylum Arthropoda; class Arachnida; order Pseudoscorpiones; family Chernetidae; genus Cordylochernes; species Cordylochernes scorpioides. The sequence continues at coordinate 93,862,910 of CP092873.1, forward strand.
GAAATTGGCCGAGCAGGCCCCACGACTTTTGGCGCATAGGATTGCTGAAGTGGATCGATTTCTCATCAGAAGTTACGATTCGGTGCAAAAATGACTTTTTTTCATGCCTGGCGAGCAGCCCTTCGCAGGTTACCAGACGCCGTTCTTGCTGCCTTTCGCTCAACTCGTGGGGGACCTATCTGGAAAGCTTTTGGGTCATTCTGAGGCTGTTTAAACGTAGGGAAACAGAACCTTGAGACACCTGGAGCTGCTTCGCGAGTTTCTCCTGCGTTTGGGTACTGTCGTCATCCAACAAAGCTTGCAGTTCAGCGTCCTCGAACTTTTGGTGCGGTTTTCCACGTGGTTCATTATCAAGTTCAAAATCGCCACTTTGGAATTTTTTAAACCACCTGTAACACTGCGATTTGCTCAGAGTGTTGTCGCCGTGAACTTCCTCGAGCATTCGGTGGGCTTCAGTGGCACTTTTCTTCCAGTTGAAGGCGAACAACAAAACTTCCCGCAAATGGGTACCTTTTGGCTAGGAAATCACCATTTTCCACCGGCTCCAGAAATTTTCCACGATTTGAATTTTTCTAAAACTCCACGCATGCTGATGCCACGTGAGTCAAAAAACAAAATGCCTTCAACAGCACCACCGTCGGCTCAAATAAAGTTGCACAGCGCCCTCTGGCAGCCATTTTCGCGTTTCATACTAATAGACCTGGTATAGAAAAACTCGATGTTGATATCACCTGTTGAAGGAAGACCTTGGAAGCATGAACAGCGATACTTACAAAAACCCACAAGAAACCTCTCTCTGACAGATCCGACTTATCCCATAAGATACAAGATGCTATGTAGTACCAAGTATTCAATATAATGTGTGTTAGACATTAGTATCTATATATTTAATATATTATATAACATTATACATTCTAACAAATCAATAAAAAATACAGTTCAACCTGTCTATAGCGCCCTCTCTTGGGACTCACCAAAATAGGGTGCTATAGAGAGGGGGTGCTATAGACAGGTCACTTTTAATGTGAATCGCTTCGTGTACTACGATTTTAAAATCGGACGCTATAGAGAGGAAGGCGCTATTTAAAGAGGGCGCTATAGACAGGTTTAACTGTACTTTTTTTTATATACACATTAATTATTTACATATTTTGAATACACCTATCCCCCGATTTACACGGTAGATACGTTCCTGAGAAAAACGTGTAAATCGGGGGATAGGTGCACACAGAAATAAAAATAAAATGCATTGACAGGTTAAAATTTGTAGTCAGCACAAAGCTCGGGATTCCTCGTGAGATGTGTACACAGCGCATGTGTTCAATCACAGTAGCATTTAGTATAGTGCGATAAAAACAAAACAAAAAAAACTTATTTGGAAAACCGTGTAAAACAAGTACTGTGTAAATCGGGGGATAGGTGTACTCTCAATATATTACAAGTTTTTAAAATATATAAATAATAATGTGTATATAAAAAAGTATTTATCATTAATTTGTTAATGTGATCACTCCTGTTGAAGGACTGACAAGTCCGAAAGCTTGAAAATGAAAGGGTGCACAAGAAACGTAACCCTGGAAGCTTTATTTATTTTATTATATTATATATCAGGGAAGAATTTATACACTTTATATAAATCACATAGCTGTTACGTAGTCCCAATACCGATTTCCAACAAACCTCAAGACATCTACTGATCGATTGCCCAGCATTTCAAGATTATAGAATGAACTAGTTGTTTATGAACTTAACGATTTAATTTCCGATAAAAAATCATATTTAAAGATAAATCACATTTTGTAAATACATTCTAAACTTTCTACAAAATCTGGATCTCTAATGTTTTCATGCGTTGAATAATGTAAATAACTTATGTAAATAAACTTTTCTCCTTTTTTGGCGCAAGTATCCCTTGCGGGATATAGCGCTTTGGAAATAAAATAATAATAATAATAATAATAATATATGATTTATTATCTTAAGATTTGAATATGGAGATTGCTTTTTTTTTCACGTAACCAAGTATTCAATAAAATACTAGTTTGACATTATTAATAATATATTTATTTACTATATAGTAGAACAACCTCCATGAGAGGACAATCACGCTAGAGGAGACCTCTCTACAAAGGACATTTTTCATTGCCAAAATGTCCATTTTTACTATTTAACACCTCTCTAGTAAGAGGACACCTCTCTACAAAGGACAGTTTTCATTGCCAAAATTACCATTATTACTATTTAGTAACTCTCCAGTAAGAAGACACCTCTCTCTAAAGGACAATTTGTCTCTGTAACTAGGTGCTTTCTTTAACAGGGAGGTAGTTCTACTGTAGCAACTCTCCAGTAAGAGGACACCTCTCTCTAAAGAACACTTTGGCTCTGTAACTAGGTGTTGTCCTTTACAGGGAGGTAGTTCTACTGTAGCAACTCTCCAGTAAGAGAATACCTCTCTCTAAAGGACACTTTGGCTCTGTAACTAGGTGCTTTCCTTTACAGGGAGGTAGTTCTACTGTAGCAACTCTCCAGTAAGAGAATACCTCTCTCTAAAGGACACTTTGGCTCTGTAACTAGGTGCTTTCCTTTACAGGGAGGTAGTTCTACTGTAGCAACTCTCCAGTAAGAGAATACCTCTCTCTAAAGGACACTTTGGCTCTGTAACTAGGTGCTTTCCTTTACAGGGAGGTAGTTCTACTGTAGCAACTCTCCAGTAAGAGAATACCTCTCTCTAAAGGACACTTTGGCTCTGTAACTAGGTGCTTTCCTTTACAGGGAGGTAGTTCTACTGTAGCAACTCTCCAGTAAGAGAATACCTCTCTCTAAAGGACACTTTGGCTCTGTAACTAGGTGCTTTCCTTTACAGGGAGGTAGTTCTACTGTAGCAACTCTCCATAAAGAGGACACATCTCTCTAAAGAACACTTTGGCTCTGTAACTAGGTGTTGTCCTTTACAGGGAGGTAGTTCTACTGTAGCAACTCTCCAGTAAGAGAATACCTCTCTCTAAAGGACACTTTGGTGGCTCTGTAACTAGGTGCTTTCCTTTACAGGGAGGTAGTTCTACTGTAGCAACTCTCCAGTAAGAGAATACCTCTCTCTAAAGGACACTTTGGCTCTGTAACTAGGTGCTTTCCTTTACAGGGAGGTAGTTCTACTGTAGCAACTCTCCAGTAAGAGGAATACCTCTCTCTAAAGGACACTTCGGCTCTGTAACTAGGTGCTTTCCTTTACAGGGAGGTAGTTCTACTGTAGCAACTCTCCAGTAAGAGGAATACCTCTCTCTAAAGGACACTTTGGCTCTGTAACTAGGTGCTTTCCTTTACTGGGAGGTAGTTCTACTGTAGCAACTCTCCAGTAAGAGGACACCTCTCTCTAAAGGACAATTTGTCTCTGTAACTAGGTGTTGTCCTTTACAGAGAGGTAGTTCTACTGTAGCAACTCTCCAGTAAGAGGACATCTCTCTCTAAAGGACAATTTGTCTCTGTAACTAGGTGCTTTACTTTACAGGGAGGTATTTCTACCGTATTATATATAACTTTAATGTAAGCAATCATTTCTATATTACTAGATACAACAACAATGTATTTCCCCAATGTACACCAGTCGCTATACTCCACACGTTACCATCTGCCTTACTTATAGATACAAAGGTTTATATTGTGTACTTATATCAACCTGATACAATTTCACTCTTTTGTACTTTTTGTTTCCAAATGGTTAATCTTTTGTTTCCTTCTGTTCCAGATGAGTGAGCGAGGGTGTTGCCTGTCTCCCTCTACAAAATGAAATCAATAAAATTGATTTAAATGCATAATAACCTATCTTGTCTCAATAAACATACTGCATATATCTGAAACACAAATATGATTTATTTTAAAATAAGGATTTTTCATGTACTTTTCGCAATATGTTTATTCAATAATTGATTAAAATACTCAAAGCTTTCGAGGTAAATCTACTCATGGACAAAACTGAAGGAAGTTGTACCTTTTAACATGCACGAGTATATCGGGATTCAGACAATAACTCTGAAAGATATTACAGTGACCTCTATTGAAGACACACGAGATAACTACAGTCATGGACAAAACTTAAAGAAGTTGTACCTTTTAGCATGTATATCGAGATTCAGACAATAACTCTGTAAGATATTACAGTCACCTTTATTGAATACACACGTGATAACAAAGTATGAACAAAATTGCCTGTCTCCTTAAAAAAAAAAACATCAAAGAACTTCCACTTAAGTTTTGTCCATGAAGGAACTTTTCTACGGGCGTTTCTCCTCAGCTCTCTCTCTCTCTATATATAATATAGCAGTTTTCTCTTCTAATAAAGAAATGTGTTTATCATAGTTGGGCGGGTGAGGAGGACACGATCTGGTAGAGACCGACCAGAGGTGGAGCTAGAACACAACGTGCACCGATGGAACGCTTCACGGGTTTTCCGTGTCATTCTACATGGCAGGAGTCATGCTAATCTTCTCTGTATCCTTCCTATTGTAGTAGTTGATCCGTGGTATCACAGGAGCCATGCTAATCTTCTCTGTATCCTTCCTATTGTAGTAGTTGTACCGTGGTATCACAGGAGCCATGCTAATCTTCTCTGTATCCTTCCTATTGTAGTAGTTGATCCGTGGTATCACAGGAGCCATGCTAATCTTCTCTATATCCTTCCTATTGTAGTAGTTGTACCGTGGTATCACAGGAGCCATGCTAATCTTCTCTGTATCCTTCCTATTGTAGTAGTTGTACCGTGGTATCACAGGAGCCATGCTAATCTTCTCTGTATCCTTCCTATTGTAGTAGTTGTACCGTGGTATCACAGGAGCCACGCTAATCTTCTATGTATCCTTCCTATTGTAGTAGTTGTACCGCCGAACTGGTATCACAGGGACCATGCTAATCTTCTCTGTATCCTTCCTATTGTTGTAGTTGTACCGCCGAACTGGTATCACAGGAGCCACGCTAATCTTCTCTGTATCCTTCCTATTGTAGTAATTGATCCGTGGTATCACAGGAGCCATGATAATCTTCTCTGTATCCTTCCTATTGTAGTAGTTGATCCGTGGTATCACAGGAGCCATGCTAATCTTCTCTGTATCCTTCCTATTGTAGTAGTTGATCCGTGGTATCACAGGAGCCATGCTAATCTTCTCTGTATCCTTCCTATTGTAGTAGTTGATCAGTGGTATCACAGGAGCCATGCTAATCTTCTCTGTATCCTTCCTATTGTAGTATTTGTACCGCCGAACAATTATCACAGGAGCCATGCTAATCTTCTCTGTATCCTTCCTATTGTAGTAGTTGATCAGTGGTATCACAGGGGCCATGCTAATCTTCTCTGTATCCTTCCTATTGTAGTAGTTGTACCGCCGAACTGGTATCACAGGGACCATGCTAATCTTCTCTGTATCTTTCTTATTGTAGTAGTTGTACCGCCGAACTTATATCACAGGAGCCATGCTAATCTTCTCTGTATCCTTCCTATTGTAGTAGTTGATCAGTGGTATCACAGGGGCCATGCTAATCTTCTCTGTATCCTTCCTATTGTAGTAGTTGTACCGCCGAACAAGTATCACAGGGGCCATGCTAATCTTCTCTGTATCCTTCCTATTGTAGTAGTTGATCCGTGGTATCACAGGGGCCATGCTAATCTTCTCTGTATCCTTCCTATTGTAGTAGTTGATCCGTGGTATCACAGGAGCCATGATAATATTCTCTGTATCCTTCCTATTGTAGTAGTTGATCCGTGGTATCACAGGAGCCATGCTAATCTTCTCTGTATCCTTCCTATTGTAGTAGTTGATCCGTGGTATCACAGGAGCCATGCTAATCTTCTCTGTATCCTTCCTATTGTAGTAGTTGATCAGTGGTATCACAGGAGCCATGCTAATCTTCTCTGTATCCTTCCTATTGTAGTATTTGTTCCGCCGAACAATTATCACAGGGGTCATGCTAATCTTCTCTGTATCCTTCCTATTGTAGTAGTTGTACCGCCGAACTGGTATCACAGGGACCATGCTAATCTTCTCTGTATCCTTCCTATTGTAGTAGTTGTACCGCCAAACTGGTATCACAGGGGCCATGCTAATCTTCTCTGTATCCTTCCTATTGTAGTAGTTGTACCGCCGAACAAGTATCACAGGGGCCATGCTAATCTTCTCTGTATCGTTCCTATTGTAGTAGTTGTACCGCCGAACAAGTATCACAGGGGCCATGCTAATCTTCTCTGTATCCTTCCTATTGTAGTAGTTGTACCGCCGAACAAGTATCACAGGGGCCATGCTAATCTTCTCTGTATTGTTCCTTTTATAGTTGTTTTACCGCCGAACAAGTATCACAGGGGCCATGCTAATATTTTCTGTATCCTACCTATTGTAGGAGTTGTACCGCCGAACTGGTATCACAGGGACCATACTAATCTTCTCTGTATCCTTCCTATTGTAGTAGTTGTACCGCCGAACTGGTATCACAGGGACCATGCTAATCTTCTCTGTATCCTTCCTATTGTAGTAGTTGTACCGCCGAACTGGTATCACAGGGACCATGCTAATCTTCTCTGTATCCTTCCTATTGTAGTAGTTGTACCGCCGAACTGGTATCACAGGGGCCATACTAATCTTCTCTGTATCCTTCCTATTGTAGTAGTTGTACCGCCGAACTGGTATCACAGGGACCATGCTAATCTTCTCTGTATCCTTCCTATTGTAGTAGTTGTACCGCCGAACTGGTATCACAGGGACCATGCTAATCTTCTCTGTATCCTTCCTATTGTAGTAGTTGTACCGCCGAACTGGTATCACAGGGGCCATGCTTATCTTCTCTGTATCCTTCCTATTGTAGTAGTTGTACCGCCGAACTGGTATCACAGGGGCCATGCTAATCTTCTCTGTATCCTTCCTATTGTAGTAGTTGTACCGCCGAACTGGTATCACAGGGACCATGCTAATCTTCTCTGTATCCTTCCTATTGTAGTAGTTGTACCGCCGAACAAGTATCACAGGGGCCATGCTAATCTTCTCTGTATCGTTCCTATTGTAGTAGTTGTACCGCCGAACAAGTATCACAGGGGCCATGCTAATCTTCTCTGTATCCTTCCTATTGTAGTAGTTGTACCGCCGAACAAGTATCACAGGGGCCATGCTAATCTTCTCTGTATTGTTCCTTTTATAGTTGTTTTACCGCCGAACAAGTATCACAGGGGCCATGCTTATCTTCTCTGTATCCTTCCTATTGTAGTATTTGTACCGCCGAACAAGTATCACAGGTGCCATGCTAATATTCTCTGTATCCTTCCTATTGTAGTAGTTGTACCGCCGAACTGGTATCACAGGGGCCATGCTTATCTTCTCTGTATCCTTCCTATTGTAGTAGTTGTACCGCCGAACTGGTATCACAGGGGCCATACTAATCTTCTCTGTATCCTTCCTATTGTAGTAGTTGTACCGCCGAACTGGTATCACAGGGACCATACTAATCTTCTCTGTATCCTTCCTATTGTAGTAGTTGTACCGCCGAACTGGTATCACAGGGACCATGCTAATCTTCTCTGTATCCTTCCTATTGTAGTAGTTGTACCGCCGAACTGGTATCACAGGGGCCATACTAATCTTCTCTGTATCCTTCCTATTGTAGTAGTTGTACCGCCGAACTGGTATCACAGGGACCATGCTAATCTTCTCTGTATCCTTCCTATTGTAGTAGTTGTACCGCCGAACTGGTATCACAGGGACCATGCTAATCTTCTCTGTATCCTTCCTATTGTAGTAGTTGTACCGCCGAACAAGTATCACAGGGGCCATGCTAATCTTCTCTGTATCGTTCCTATTGTAGTAGTTGTACCGCCGAACAAGTATCACAGGGGCCATGCTAATCTTCTCTGTATCCTACCTATTGTAGGAGTTGTACCGCCGAACTGGTATCACAGGGACCATACTAATCTTCTCTGTATCCTTCCTATTGTAGTAGTTGTACCGCCGAACTGGTATCACAGGGACCATGCTAATCTTCTCTGTATCCTTCCTATTGTAGTAGTTGTACCGCCGAACTGGTATCACAGGGACCATGCTAATCTTCTCTGTATCCTTCCTATTGTAGTAGTTGTACCGCCGAACTGGTATCACAGGGGCCATACTAATCTTCTCTGTATCCTTCCTATTGTAGTAGTTGTACCGCCGAACTGGTATCACAGGGACCATGCTAATCTTCTCTGTATCCTTCCTATTGTAGTAGTTGTACCGCCGAACTGGTATCACAGGGACCATGCTAATCTTCTCTGTATCCTTCCTATTGTAGTAGTTGTACCGCCGAACTGGTATCACAGGGGCCATGCTTATCTTCTCTGTATCCTTCCTATTGTAGTAGTTGTACCGCCGAACTGGTATCACAGGGGCCATGCTAATCTTCTCTGTATCCTTCCTATTGTAGTAGTTGTACCGCCGAACTGGTATCACAGGGACCATGCTAATCTTCTCTGTATCCTTCCTATTGTAGTAGTTGTACCGCCGAACAAGTATCACAGGGGCCATGCTAATCTTCTCTGTATCGTTCCTATTGTAGTAGTTGTACCGCCGAACAAGTATCACAGGGGCCATGCTAATCTTCTCTGTATCCTTCCTATTGTAGTAGTTGTACCGCCGAACAAGTATCACAGGGGCCATGCTAATCTTCTCTGTATTGTTCCTTTTATAGTTGTTTTACCGCCGAACAAGTATCACAGGGGCCATGCTTATCTTCTCTGTATCCTTCCTATTGTAGTATTTGTACCGCCGAACAAGTATCACAGGTGCCATGCTAATATTCTCTGTATCCTTCCTATTGTAGTAGTTGTACCGCCGAACTGGTATCACAGGGGCCATGCTTATCTTCTCTGTATCCTTCCTATTGTAGTAGTTGTACCGCCGAACTGGTATCACAGGGGCCATACTAATCTTCTCTGTATCCTTCCTATTGTAGTAGTTGTACCGCCGAACTGGTATCACAGGGGCCATACTAATCTTCTCTGTATCCTTCCTATTGTAGTAGTTGTACCGCCGAACTGGTATCACAGGGACCATGCTAATCTTCTCTGTATCCTTCCTATTGTAGTAGTTGTACCGCCGAACTGGTATCACAGGGACCATGCTAATCTTCTCTGTATCCTTCCTATTGTAGTAGTTGTACCGCCGAACAAGTATCACAGGGGCCATGCTAATCTTCTCTGTATCGTTCCTATTGTAGTAGTTGTACCGCCGAACAAGTATCACAGGGGCCATGCTAATCTTCTCTGTATCCTTCCTATTGTAGTAGTTGTACCGCCGAACAAGTATCACAGGGGCCATGCTAATCTTCTCTGTATTGTTCCTTTTATAGTTGTTTTACCGCCGAACAAGTATCACAGGGGCCATGCTTATCTTCTCTGTATCCTTCCTATTGTAGTATTTGTACCGCCGAACAAGTATCACAGGTGCCATGCTAATATTCTCTGTATCCTTCCTATTGTAGTAGTTGTACCGCCGAACCGGTATCACAGGGGCCATGCTTATCTTCTCTGTATCCTTCCTATTGTAGTAGTTGTACCGCCGAACTGGTATCACAGGGGCCATACTAATCTTCTCTGTATCCTTCCTATTGTAGTAGTTGTACCGCCGAACTGGTATCACAGGGGCCATACTAATCTTCTCTGTATCCTTCCTATTGTAGTAGTTGTACCGCCGAACTGGTATCACAGGGACCATGCTAATCTTCTCTGTATCCTTCCTATTGTAGTAGTTGTACCGCCGAACTGGTATCACAGGGACCATGCTAATCTTCTCTGTATCCTTCCTATTGTAGTAGTTGTACCGCCGAACAAGTATCACTGGGGCCATGCTAATCTTCTCTGTATCCTTCCTATTGTAGTAGTTGTACCGCCGAACTGGTATCACAGGGGCCATGCTTATCTTCTCTGTATCCTTCCTATTGTATTATTTGTACCGCCGAACAAGTATCACAGGTGCCATGCTAATCTTCTCTGTATCCTTCCTATTGTAGTAGTTGTACCGCCGAACAAGTATCACAGGTGCCATGCTAATATTCTCTGTATCCTTCCTATTGTAGTAGTTGTACCGCCGAACTGGTATCACAGTGACCATGCTAATCTCTTCTGTATCCCTCCTATTGTAGTAGTTGTACCGCCGAACAAGTATCACAGGTGCCATGCTAATATTCTCTGTATCCTTCCTATTGTAGTAGTTGTACCGCCGAACTGGTATCACAGTGACCATGCTAATCTCCTCTGTATCCCTCCTATTGTAGTAGTTGTACCGCCGAACTGGTATCACAGGGACCATGCTAATCTTCTCTGTATCCTTCCTATTGTAGTAGTTGTACCGTGGTATCACAGGGGCCATGCTAATCTTCTCTGTATCCTTCCTATTGTAGTAGTTGTACCGCCGAACTAGTATCACAGGGACCATGCTAATCTTCTCTGTATCCTTCCTATTGTAGTAGTTGTACCGCCGAACTAGTATCTCAGGGGCCATGCTAATCTTCTCTGTATCCTTCCTATTGTAGTAGTTGTACCGTCGAACTGGTATCATAGGGGACATGCTAATCTTCTCTGTATCCTTCCTATTGTAGTAGTTGTACCATGGTATCACAGGGGCCATGCTAATCTTCTCTGTATCCTTCCTATTGTAGTAGTTGTACCGCCGAACTGGTATCACAGGGGCCATGCTAATCTTCTCTGTATCCTTCCTATTGTAGTAGTTGTACCGCCGAACTAGTATCACAGGGGCCATGCTAATCTTCTCTGTATCCTTCCTATTGTAGTAGTTGTACCGCCGAACTGGTATCACAGGGGCCATACTAATCTTCTCTGTATCCTTCCTATTGTAGTAGTTGTGCCGTGGTATCACAGGGGCCATGCTAATCTTCTCTGTATCCTTCCTATTGTAGTAGTTGTACCGTGGTATCACAGGGGCCATGCTAATCTTTTCTGTATCCTTCCTATTGTAGTAGTTGTACCGTGGTATCACAGGGCAATGCTAATCTTCTCTGCATCCTTCCTATTGTAGTAGTTGTACCGCCGAACTGGTATCACAGGGACCATGCTAATCTTCTCTGTATCCTTCCTATTGTAGTAGTTGTACCGTGGTATCACAGGAGCCATGCTAATCTTCTCTGTATCCTTCCTATTGTAGTAGTTGTACCGCCGAACTGGTATCACAGGGACCATGCTAATCTTCTCTGTATCCTTCCTATTGTAGTAGTTGTACCGCCGAACTGGTATCACAGGGACCATGCTAATCTTCTCTGTATCCTTCCTATTGTAGTAGTTGTACCGCCGAACAAGTATCACTGGGGCCATGCTAATCTTCTCTGTATCCTTCCTATTGTAGTAGTTGTACCGCCGAACTGGTATCACAGGGGCCATGCTTATCTTCTCTGTATCCTTCCTATTGTATTATTTGTACCGCCGAACAAGTATCACAGGTGCCATGCTAATCTTCTCTGTATCCTTCCTATTGTAGTAGTTGTACCGCCGAACAAGTATCACAGGTGCCATGCTAATATTCTCTGTATCCTTCCTATTGTAGTAGTTGTACCGCCGAACTGGTATCACAGTGACCATGCTAATCTCTTCTGTATCCCTCCTATTGTAGTAGTTGTACCGCCGAACAAGTATCACAGGTGCCATGCTAATATTCTCTGTATCCTTCCTATTGTAGTAGTTGTACCGCCGAACTGGTATCACAGTGACCATGCTAATCTCCTCTGTATCCCTCCTATTGTAGTAGTTGTACCGCCGAACTGGTATCACAGGGACCATGCTAATCTTCTCTGTATCCTTCCTATTGTAGTAGTTGTACCGTGGTATCACAGGGGCCATGCTAATCTTCTCTGTATCCTTCCTATTGTAGTAGTTGTACCGCCGAACTAGTATCACAGGGACCATGCTAATCTTCTCTGTATCCTTCCTATTGTAGTAGTTGTACCGCCGAACTAGTATCTCAGGGGCCATGCTAATCTTCTCTGTATCCTTCCTATTGTAGTAGTTGTACCGTCGAACTGGTATCATAGGGGACATGCTAATCTTCTCTGTATCCTTCCTATTGTAGTAGTTGTACCATGGTATCACAGGGGCCATGCTAATCTTCTCTGTATCCTTCCTATTGTAGTAGTTGTACCGCCGAACTGGTATCACAGGGGCCATGCTAATCTTCTCTGTATCCTTCCTATTGTAGTAGTTGTACCGCCGAACTAGTATCACAGGGGCCATGCTAATCTTCTCTGTATCCTTCCTATTGTAGTAGTTGTACCGCCGAACTGGTATCACAGGGGCCATGCTAATCTTCTCTGTATCCTTCCTATTGTAGTAGTTGTACCGCCGAACTGGTATCACAGGGGCCATGCTAATCTTCTCTGTATCCTTCCTATTGTAGTAGTTGTGCCGTGGTATCACAGGGGCCATGCTAATCTTCTCTGTATCCTTCCTATTGTAGTAGTTGTACCGTGGTATCACAGGGGCCATGCTAATCTTTTCTGTATCCTTCCTATTGTAGTAGTTGTACCGTGGTATCACAGGGGCAATGCTAATCTTCTCTGCATCCTTCCTATTGTAGTAGTTGTACCGCCGAACTGGTATCACAGGGACCATGCTAATCTTCTCTGTATCCTTCCTATTGTAGTAGTTGTACCGTGGTATCACAGGAGCCATGCTAATCTTCTCTGTATCCTTCCTATTGTAGTAGTTGTACCGCCGAACAAGTGTAAGAAGCGTGGACTGGTGGATGTAACTGGCTGCAGAGATCTAGTAAAACTGTGGTGACACCAACACTCTGCAAAATTGCATAATTCCATTGACGCTACGGAACCAACTGCCACTACACAAACAGATGGAAAACTTTTGCAATTAAACAAGCGATTATCAGGTTCCCGTCATTAGGTGACATAGACTTCGTCAACAATCCGGGATAATATGAGGAGTTGATTTGAAGAAAACGGAAGGTCTGAGGCGTTCCACTTCAGCCAACGATGACAACATTCTCCTCTTGTTAATTATGTAAAATAAACAACAAACTGTGTCCATCCATCGCTTCAATAAGCTTGACCATGAAGACGACCGTGTCGGAAGAGGAAGAAAGAGAACCGCCAACTGTAAGATCATCAAAAAGCGATTTCAACGAAATTCGAGAAAAAAAATAGCTCGTGAGGCCGGCATGAGCCAGTCGTCGGTACATCGAATAGCGCAAAAGAAACTCAACCTCAAGACATACAAGCTCCAAAAAGTTTAGCTCCTCACGTATGAGAACAAGCGCGTACGGCTGGAGAGATGTCGCTAACTCAAGTATCGGGCCACTGGTCAGCGATGGGAGCGCACGTTCACAGACGAGAAGCTGTTAACCATCGAGCAGGCGCACAACCACCAAAACGACAGGAGCTGGTCCGCTGAGGCTCCAGGCACGTCAGCCATCGTCGAACACCGCCAAAATCTGCAGTCCGTTATGGTATGGGCTAGGATTTGCGCCAGTGGTTAAGACACTCTCGTTTCCGTGGATCAGGAGGTCAAAATCAACCAAGGAAGTGTATCGCCGCGTCATTCTCGAGGCCGTCGTACTCTCGTGGACTCAACATCACTTCGGCGATGTGGATTGGAGGTTCCAGCAGAACTCCGCGCTTGTTCACAAGGCGAAATTGAATCAGGACTGGTGCAGGGCCCATTTTCTGGAATTCATCACGTCGACGGAATGGCCGCCCTACTCACCCGATCTCAAACCGATGGATTACAACGTGTGGTCCATTTCTCAGGCCAGGGCCTGTGTTACACGCCACAAAAGTTTGAAGTCTCTGAATCGATCGCTGGACCGATTGTCGCCTAAGGACCTGTGGCTTATAGCCGAAAATTTCAACAGTTCAGAAACCATATAACTTGTCACCACGGACTTACCAAACCCCACAGTCCAGGAACAATCTAACCTGTCAGGCAAAACGGACCCAACACAGTCCAGAAGCCACCTAACCTGACACTCAACACGGACTTACAGTCCAGGAGCCACCTAACTTATCTCCACGGACATACCAGTCCTAAAGAACCCCACAGTCCAGGAACAATCTAACCTGTCAGGCAAAACGGACCCAACACAGTCCAGAAGCCACCTAACCTGACACTCAACACACTCCCAGGAGCCACCAAACCTGACACCAAAGACTCACCAGTCCTAACGGACCCCACAGTCCATAAACCACCTAACCTGTCACCACAGTCCATCTAGAAAGTCCCCATCGATCCTAGACGACGTCACGGCTGGTGGACCAGCGCTAATTGCCCCCAGCGCCCCCTACAGCTGCTCCCCGCATAATGAGCCCCGCCCCCTTCCCATCCAATCCGCCGCGGAGCCATGGACTCGCGCAAACGGTCCTTCCTCATCCGGGACATCCTGGAGGAGCCGAGGCACTGTGGTAGGTACTGTACAACTGGATGTGTACACACTGCCATCGCCTTATATTTTAAATACCTAATCAAATACTCCGCAAAAAGTTTCTTTTCTATTTTCTTAGCATTGACGAGCTTTCGAGTTAGAGAACTCTTCCACAGGTGTTTCTTCCAAGTATAAACATTGCAAAATATATATTTGTTAAAAGCTCGTACGTACGACTGGACTTGAGCCCATCAGACTTGTTTTAAATATTTCTTCTATAATTTACTTCAACCATTCACTTATACTTTGATACCTTATTTATTTATTTAACAGTTGGGAGAGACACGCCATATCCACAATTAGGATAATTACGTGTATATATTATATTATATACAATTAACACAATTGAACATTAGGAAGCATGAAAATTACACGTTCGATGTCAAATTTTGCATATAGTAATTAGAAATAGTAGCTTGAAATATGTATAGTCAACACTTTCGCCTTAAAATATACAGCCTACAGAATCTATTAAACTTAATGTATTGGTCTTTATTGTAAGCAACTTGTTTTGTATTAGTCAGGTAAAGTTAGGTTTTCTTCCCTTAGATCAGAAGTTAATGGACATTTTATCAGAGTGTTCAGGGTTTTGTTTTTCGTTTCCACAAGTTGATATCTTGCTGATATCACCACTGTTGTGCTTGAACATGTGACCTTGTCTTGTAATACGGATAAACTGTGAAGTCAATGTTTATATGACATTGTATTGAGATGATATGAAAACTTCAAAATATAGTATTTTCTTTCGAAACTATGTTTTAATAATGGTATTCAACATTCTGTAGATTAAAACTGCGACCAGTTCCTATTATGTGTTGGTCTATGAGTAATTTAGAGTCATTATTTCTTTAGTTTCTTCACTCTATAAAGATGAAAACTCATCAAACTTTTCAGTCTTTATTCACCGATGTTTCGATCATTTTCTGTCGTCATTTTCAATGTTAGAAAGTTTAACACGTTGTTGAAATGTTGTCAAGGTCTAAATTACAAACATATAAATCGCAAAGAGCGTCAATTTAAAATACAAAATAAACCTATGGGAAACTGGTAAATGAAGCTAAAGTTAAATTCCTTTGAGATTCTGGATTTTTTATTTATTTTTATCTCTATTAGGTTTTTGTGCTCCTTTGGGATATCTCTTTCACTATTTAGAAAATTACCGTAATGCTCCAATGGCCCCCAATTCTTGCAAAAGTCTAACCCCACTAGCGAGTGCAAATAACCAAACGGGGCTCTGGAACATTTTTAAGTGCAAGGTCGAACTGCTTTTCACATGTGTAGATATGTGGTGCACTTACAATAAAAGCAGTCGCCTACTTCTACCCACCATGACTATCATGGCCTGTACCACGTGTACTAGGGATAAACAAAAAGAAAATTACCGTCGATTTTTTAAATATTCCCATCATCCCTTTAAAAAAAAGTCAGATAAGGTTTTGAATTTACTTCGGTACGTCGGTAAAAAGTTTATAATCCCCATAAATACCAGTCAAATACAATCTTAGAGCGGTAGGGTGAATTAAACTGACGAAACCGCTGTGAGGGTTCACCACTGATGAGCCAGGGGTCTTCCCAATATTATATCATTGTAGTAAGAACATTAGGGAATCATTTACATTCTAAAAATAAACATTCGCATATCCACTCAGGGACAAAACTTAAGGAAGTTGTAACTTTCAGCATGTATATCGGGATTGAGACAATAACTCTGAAAGATATTACAGTGACCTTTATTGAATACATACGAGATAACCAAGTGTGAACAACCTCTATCTTCTTCAGAAAAAAAAAATACAGACAACATTTCGACATCAAAACATTTTCACATTTTAAAGTTTTGTCCATGAGTGTACGTTGTCTACTGCTGATGTCCTCGTAGACAAAGAAGACATCCCGAAATCAAATATTGAGGTTCCTCCTGTTCCAAAATAACGTTACTAGGTAGCGATCGAAAAATAACAACCTAGCTTATGTTATTTACAACCAAACATATGAACAGGTTCTTCACAGAAAAAAGTGTAGAATACGGGATTCGATCCCGATTCATGACTGTCGAGAATCGAGGGTTTTACCACTCGTCCACTGACTTCGATATTAAGGTAAATAGTTCAAGTTTCAAATCACTTTATTAGGTTCCACCGCTTAAAAAGAGCAATCTAGATCATCATATTTACAATATACTGTGGGGGATGTACAGGGTTTGTTCATTTACAATTACAATTTATATTGATGTCGTTGGGTCCTCAGGTCCTTGGGAATATTATTCGAGAGGTTAATTCTGGTTCCAAAATCACTTTATTAGGTACCGCTCAAAAAGAGCAACCTAGTTTATGATAATTGTAACAATGAATAATATGTGAAGGTTATTCACATATTAAACAAAATGTTAACGTGGGATTCAATCCTGGTTCTTGACTGTCGGGAATCGAGGGTGTTGCCCACTCGTCCACCGACTTATATCCCTGTATGAGGTAAATAAGGACACTAGGATTTCAGCAAAATATGTATTTAAGTAATTGGAAGTTATTTTCCCCCTGAACACTTCTGTAGTAAATGATGGTGCCATCATTTCTGAGCGGTTTTTGATTTGGGAAAAGGTTTTTCAAAACCGCTTCTGTTCCGCATTTATTTTCGCTCCGAAAATGTATATCCGTCAGGGACTGACTTAGAGTATCATTTATTTATACTATTGTCATATATTCCCCCCAGCAATTATTTTGAATACGAATGTTTACACGCAGTGTTCCTGGGAGGCTGCCTCTCTCATGATTTGAGCCTCTACTTATAAATAAAGCACAGGAGAGACTTGAAAGACATTACGGGTAGTTGGCGACATTGTTTTGGGCGACGTTTGACGTCTAGTCTTGACGTCTATTTTGACGAGAGATGTGACCATTATTTTTATAGATAAACAAAAACTTCTATTAATATACAGTTAAACCTGTCTATAGCGCCCCCTCTAAATAGCGCCTTCCTCTCTATAACGCCCGATTTTAAATACGTATTACGATGCGATTTACATTAAAAGTGACCTGTCTATAGCACCCTTTCTCTATAACACCCAAGAGAGGGCGCTATAGACAGGTTTAACTGTATATTTATATAATTGATGTTTGAGAATGAATAGGGAGACCACAGAAGAAGATGGACTGACCAAATTAGACCAATCACTACACGAACAAACCTAGAAGAAAGTTGATAGAATGAGATGGAGTGAGTCATCGGTGAAAACTTCCAGTAAAGGAAGAACAAACAGATTAATATTATTACATATTTCCATAGTGGATGTATGTGGAGGAAGAACAAAGAAGAAGACGTACAGACCAAATTCGACCAATCACAGCACAGACAAACCTGGAACAAAGAATAAGTTGACAGAACGAGATGGAGAGCGAAAACTTCCAGTAAAGGAAGAACAAACATATTTCTATTACTACATATTTACATAATGGATGTTTAAGGAGGAATAGTGGGGGATCACAGAAGAAGACGTACTGAACAAATTCGACCAATCACAGCACAGACAAACCTGGAACAAAGAATAAGTTCACAGAACGAGATGGAGAGCGAAAACTTCCAGTAAAGGAAGAACAAACAGATTTATATTATTACATATTTACATATTGGATGTTTAGGAGGAATAGTGGGAGACCACAGAAGAAGACTACAGACCAAATTAGACCGGCAGACAAACCTGGAATAAAACTAACAGAAGGAGATGGATAGACACAATTGACAACGCAGAGTTTTATAGACATCTATACAGTGATAAAAGTTTATATAAAAATAGACACTTCGGCCAGTTAGAGTTTTTTTTATTTTCTCAACGTTTCGACAAAAATATTTTGTCTTCGTCAGGAGAAGTAAATAAAAGTAAAGCATATAAATAAAAATAAATCAGAACAATTTTTAACGCCTTGTCAAATGCTTTATTTTTATTTACTTCTCCTGACGAAGACAAAAGATTTTTGTCGAAACGTTGAGAAAATAAAAAACTCCAACTGGCCGAAGTGTCTATTTTTTAAATATAAATATGAATGCCGGCCAGGCAGCCTCTATCTTTAAGGTAAAAGTGTACATTCCGCACTATTTAAGTAATGATAATGAGTAATTTATAATAATGATGATGACTATATTACCAAAAAATCAGACATATGCAACTATATACAATGAATATATACATGGCGCCTCTGCAACCGCTGCAGAGTTTGGTGGAGAATCCCCAGCGGGTCTACAGCAACACCGCGTATTTCGCTATCTACGAAGAAAACGTAGATCGCATGTTTCCGCCTCTGAGGCGTGGTCCTCGAAACCCACCGCGAAGATCCAATACAGGACATTGGAGAGAGAGGGGGAGTTGACAATTGACAATTAAACAACTTTATTGACATCTCGTCAATCTTTACACTCAAAGGAAGTTATAAGGTAATAATAATGGTAGGAATGAAGAGAGAGATATTTACAATCGACGTAGGGCACGTCCGGATCAGGAGCTTAAAGCCGCCTTGAATCTAGATAGATCCCTGGAGAGAGGGGGAGTTTATCAGAGAACACTTCCAGCAATATAATATTGAATTGATAATAAACTATTGTTAAACAAAAGAGTTGGTAAATATTGGGAGAAACAAATTGGCATCCTCTATTTAGTGATTGTAGAAATTAGCGCCATTTTTTCTCAAAATAATTATGATTACCACTCATAATGATGATAACTATTTTAACAAAAATCTGGCGCCATGTGGGATGTTCAAACATACTTCAACCATCTACTTATATAATTGCCTTATCTGAAGCTCACGGATAGAATGCGCGCCCATTGGCTGCCGCCGGCGAACACGTGTCCTCCCTGCCCCCCTCTAG
>CP092873.1:93882310-94049153 GCA_030710605.1 Cordylochernes scorpioides
TTACTCTGTTTTTATCTGCTTGTAGTTGGGGTAGGTATTACACCACGTTAGGTACAATGTCTACGGATGTTTGTAGATATACATTTACTATGTTTTTATCTGATTCATCCTCTCGTAGATTGTGGTTGTTTGTTTGTAGTTATACATTTACTCTGTTTTTATCTACTTGTAGATTGGGGTAGGTATTACACCACGTTAGGTACAATGTCTACGGATGTTTGTAGATATACATTTACTCTATTTTTATCTGCTTGTAGTTGGGGTAGGTATTACACCACGTTAAGTACAATGTCTACGGATGTTTGTAGATATACATTTACTCTGTTTTTATCTACTTGTAGATTGGGGTAGGTATTACAGCACGTTAGGTACAATGTCTACGGATGTTTCTAGATATACATTTACTATGTTTTTATCTGCTTGTAGTTGGGGTAGGTATTACACCACGTTAGGTACAATGTCTACGGATGTTTGTAGATATACATTTACTCTGTTTTTATCTACTTGTAGATTGGGGTAGGTATTACAGCACGTTAGGTACAATGTCTACGGATGTTTCTAGATATACATTTACTATGTTTTTATCTGCTTGTAGTTGGGGTAGGTATTACACCACGTTAGGTACAATGTCTACGGATGTTTCTAGATATACATTTACTATGTTTTCTGCTGTATATCCTAATAGTACAGGAAAAAAAAACTAAATGGACGATCCAAACAAATGTAGATTTTTTTTTTTGCTGATTTTTACTATACCTGCACTCATGGACAAAACTTAAGGAATTTGTAACTTTTATCATGACAATAAATCTGAAAGATATTTAATATACAGTGAACTTTATTGAAGGAACACGAGAAAACCAAGTGCGAACAAAAATTGCTTCTTAGTTAAAAAAAATAGACCACCGTTGATATTAAAGATTTTCACTCCCTTAAATTTTGTCGATGAGTGTATATTGAGGATGGAATTATTCAAAGATATTTATTTTTTATAAAGAAGAGAGACAAATGTGTTCTACAATTAGCAAACTGATGTTGAAAAATATTTGGTGAAAACATAGCTCGTCAATGGTGAACTTTCCCAAAGATTTCGCCAATTTAATCTACCAGATCGTTACAACTGTTTTATCAATTAAGTACAAGGCGATACACCGTTGGTTTTCGGCCGCTACGACCCGGGTCCGATTCCCGCTTTGGGCACTTTTTTGTGGTTTTAAATATATATATATTCAATGGCTCCCGATTCTTGAAATTTTCAAAATAAAAAAACGTTGGTGGACTAGTGGGTAACACCCTCGATTCCCGACAGCCATGAACTGGGTGTGAATCCCACGTTAACATTTTGTTTAATATGTGAATAATCTTCACACATTCATTGTTGTAAATATCATAAACTAGATTTGAGAGGTACCTAATAAATTGATTTTGGAACCGAAGCAAAAGTCCAACCCCATCAGCGAGTGCAAGTAACCAAACGGTGCACTGGCACATTTGTAAGTGTAAAGTCGAACTGCTTTTCACATGTGTAGACATGTGGTACACTTACAGTAAAAGCAGTCGCCTATTTCTACCCATCATGATTATCATGGTCTGTACCACACGTGTACTGGGGATAAGCAAAAAAAAAAAAAAAAGTGATAACGCGCCATCTATATACTGTATAAACATACATTTTAAACATGAAATAAACTTTTAATGTATTTACCGCGATTTATGTATTGTTGATTCTAATAAAGGACATAAAAAAAATCTTTAGGCTCAAATTATTTTATCACAAACCAACATAAAAAGATGATTAAAGTTATAGTAGTGGAATTCCCAATTGTTTTATAAGAATTATCTATGGGATTGATTCCTACACTATTATTTTTGTATAATAATCATTCATTTCATTAAGAAAATTTCTAATTATGTAAATATTTACATGCACAGTTAAACCTGTCTATAGCTCCCCCTCTAAATAGTGCCTTCCTCTCTATAGCTCCCGATTTTAAATACATAGTACGATGCGATTTACATTAAAAGTGACCTGTCTATAGCATCCCCTCTCTATAGCACCCTATTTTGGCGAGTCTCAAGAGGGGGCGCTATAGACAGGTTTAACTGTATAATATATATTTTGAAGATTGAGCATTCCATAATTAAAATTATATTTTAAAAAAGATGCATATATTGTGGAACATTAAAATAATTATAAATCCAATACAGTCGAACTTGGATAATTCGAACCCCAAGGGACCATAAGAAAATTCGAATTATCCAAAAATTCGAATTAAAAACGGAAATTCTATTTATAGGAAATTCTAGGGACCAAGATAAATGTTCGAATTAAAGAGGTTTTCGAATTAAAGAAGTTCGAATTATCCAAGTTCTACTGTATATGCATCTTTTTTTTTGAGTATATATAAATATTATCCTCTAGTTTCTTGGATAGTAGCCTGTTGAAGGAAGTCAAAGTCTGAAATCTTGCTGATTATTCTATATACAGTTACGAGCGTCATTCCTCATCTTCAAATAATCAGTCATCAGTTTTCATCTCTGTCACCGTTTGCTTTTTTTTTTTTTGGAATGGCGCCCTCCTATTGGTTGGCTACGGTCACGCCACCTTTGCCCCCCCCCACTCGCTATTTCGTCTTTGTAACTATTGTGTTGGAGCGGGTCGCTCCCTAAACAAATGCATATATTAGATAATAACCAAATGGAATCCTCTCTTTCTTTTTCCCAGTAAGAGACGCCTACGGAAGCCAACAGTACATAGACAGATAAAGCACATAGGCTATAGTTATTAACTAACATATGCAATTATTTAAGGCGCCAATTTATAATTGTAACAAATAGTATTTGAATCAAAACATTCAATCGGGTAAAACACGGGCGTTGCCCGGGTCATTCGGCTAGTACAGCATAAATAAAAGAAACACGTCGCCATAAACTTTGGTTCCTTCTTCAATTCTGTTTTTATCTTTAGATATCAGGGATTCTAGGGTCACAACCTCTGTGATTTGGTAGATATGTAAATACAGAGGTTGTCCAGATTATGGCCAGTATTACTGGTATATATACTGATATTTTAAACACTTTTAAAACACTTATTTTTGACCAATGACAAACTGTTTTCATGTGATCTACAAGAATTTATAAATTAAGTTTACTGTGCAATAAATTGATAAAGAGGGAGCAATCTCTCGAAATATTTTTGAGATTTTTTTTTTCTTTACAGATCCAGGTACGTCCTTTTAAATAAACTTATTTGATGGATCGTCTTTTGACTCAAACTTTTAAATAATACTAATTTGTATAATATTGTATTGAATAAATCTTATTTTATATTTATACAGATTGAAATAAGTATATTTAAAGTTAAATATGTTTTTCCGTAATATTTCCATGGTCAAAAATAATAATTACAAATTATATCTATGAGTAATTGGAAAAAATAAATCAGTGATATTTTAACGTGAGCTCCCGGTATTTGAAGGAGCTCGCCCCTTACATTTACAAGTGTTATTGGCATACATATTTATTATATAGAAGTCATTGGTTCCTTTTCAAAACCAAACGAAAACTTCCCAAATTGCCCTCCCCTCCACTTCCCCCGGTGTAAAAAAAAAATGTTTTTCAAGAGTTCTCACTTATCACGCTCCATTTTATCCACCTTTCAACGATTTAAAAAGGTGTTGAGAAATCATATGCAAATATCTTCTGACGCCTTTAATTGCTGCATATATTACATACTTCTTATCTCCCATCCCTGGACACTTTTATTTTTCCGTTTATCATTACTCTTCACAATTCATACTTCATCCCTAAGGTTAGAAATAATCGTTATTTCTCCTTAAAATAAATTTCGATTTTTCGTGCAAAAGAAACACATGCGGGATAATTTTCAAATGTCGTTCTACTTCTTTTGAAAGTTGATGCAATTTTACATCAAAATTGATTTAAATCACCTGGACTTTAATTAAATAATTAAAAGGTTTCTGGGGATATGTATATAAGTGTATATAGATTTGTAATATACGTAGTTTCGCATCAGGCGGCGTTTTCTTCTTCTTGTTTGTGATCTCCTGTAGAAGGGCAGAGATTCCCGAAAACTTGAGACTGATAAAATAAAAAAAAACTCAACTCCAGAAACCTTTTAATTATTCTATACAAAATACACCTATCCCCCGATTTACACGGTAGATACGTTCCTGAGAAAAACGTGTAAATCGGGGGGATAGGTGTACACAGAAATAAAAATAAAATGGATTGACAGGTTAAAAAATGTAGTCAGCACATAAGCTCGGGATTCCTCGTGAGATGTGTACACAGCGCATGTGTTCAATCATAGTAGCATTTAGTATAGTGCGATAAAAAAAATAATAAAAAAACTTATTTGGAAAACCGTGTAAAACAAGTACCGTGTAAATCGGGGGATAGGTATATTTGCATATGATTAGAAATATATGCACCTATGTTTTATTACTTTTCAGAATTTCAAATTATATAACTCCTATTTTTTTTTTTGTTGAAAGTATGATTTACTTTAGACTTTTTAAAACTTTATTCTGATGTTTCTCATTACTTCTCTCGTAGGATGTTAATGAAATCACCCCTGTACTGATAAGAGCCATAGTCTGAAACCATGGTATATAGGTTGTTGGTTTGTTGTCTGTATTTGTCAAAACTGGTGTTGTGGGTTCTTCTTTATCACTATTTTTACGTTCTGTAATAAAGCGATGAACAAAAGTACATTGTTCTAATTGTGAAAAAAAATAGTACAAATGTGATATTGTACTGGGATAAGGTGGGTAAATTAGCCCGAAACGCGTCCGTGGTTAGCTTTTCTTGATTAATCAAGAATGGGTATTTGGCCAAATCTGGAATAATTAAAAATCAACGAGAATAGTTGATATTTATTCCGATAGATGGCGCAAGCCATCAGCAACTTTCAGTTGCACGATAAGGAGATGCCTTTTTCTTAATTGTTCTAATTGTTATAATGCAGATTTAAAGGGAGAAATGTCTTTTTCTCTTTTTTTGCTATATACACACATATTTTATTATGATGCACTAGCGCGCCATCTGTTATGTAAATTCGAAACTATTTTAAAGGCGTAAGATTCTTTTTGAAATTAATCAATTTCTACTGCCCTTACTGCAATATGGAAAAATTAATGGGAGCCATCAGTGGTGAACCAGGCCCTTCCATTATTTTTTTCCATATTGCAGTAAGGGCAATATAAATTGTTTAATTTCAAAAAGAATCTTACGCGTCTAAAATAGTTTCGAAATTTCACACATATTTTATTCAATTTATTTATTTGACTAGGAGAGTCGGTGAAGGAGAGATATAAAATGAAAGAATTTAAAAGCATGAATGTTTCTTTTATACATAATACAAGCTTCTACTGCCCTTACTGCGATGAAAAAATATATTGGGAGGGCTTGGTTCATCAGTGGTGAACCCTCCCAGCGGTTTCCCCAATTTAATCCACCAGACCGCTTCTCAGAGCTCTAATACTGTATTGGATCATTCTGTTTATATATGCAGAGATATACTCGTAAACTATCGTTATTCGACAACCATGACTCGAGATCGTATCCCGCATTAGACACTTTTTTCATAAAGAAAAATGCATCACACACAATGGCCTTTGATTCTTTCAAAAGTCCAACCTCACTAGTGAGTGTAAGTATCCAAACGGGGCTTTGAAACATTTATAAGTGAAAATTTCAAACTGCTTTTTACACGTGTAGACATGTGGTGCACCTACAGCAAATGCAGTAGCTAACTACCCACCATGATTAGTATCGCCTGTACCACGTGTACTTACTATATGCATTAAAATATTCGGCTTTTTTTGAAAATTGAATATATATAAACAAAATACACCTATCCCCCGATTTACACGGTAGATACGTTCCTGAGAAAAACGTGTAAATCGGGGGATAGGTGTACACAGAAATAAAATGCATTGACATTATTTATTATTTATTTAAGTAACCCAGGTTCCTGGAGCGTACAGAAGTCGCCAACTACCCGGGATGTCCTTCTGACCTAAGTCTTCTTGGATTTATATACAATGCCAGTGGAAGTCCAATTAATGAGGTGTCGCCAGGCAGATTTCTTTCTTGGGAGATTTTCTAGGGATGCTGGACATATGTTGGTGATGCCTAGGAGAGTGGCTATCTGGAAATGCATTGACAGGTTAAAATATGTAGTCAGCACATAAGCTCGAGATTCCTCATGAGATGTGTACACAGCGCATGTGTTCAATCACAGTAGCATTTAGTATAGTGCGATAAAAACAAAAAAAAAACTAATTTGGAAAACCGTGTAAAAGCTAAAACGTGTAAAACAAATACCGTGTAAATCGGGGGATAGGTGTACTTCCCTATTAAGTTTTTCATCTTTTGAAAAAAAAGTCGAAGTGGGTTGCCGAAACATCAAGGACAATAAACCTTTTTTGAATAAGGTTGATGGAGTCTTCAACTTGAATTTGAGACAAGCAAAGGTTAGCAAAGACTCCTTCCTCTCTTTGAAATTATTGAGAACTCAAGTTTTTTTCAAAGTCATATAGAGCATGAAACCTTATTTTATAAGAAATTGAAACTCTTTCTGACGTACATGATTCTTTTCAAAAAAATAAAAAATTATACTGCCCTTACTGCAATGATAAAAAAATAATGGGAGGACCCGGCTCATCAGTGGTGAGCCCTCCCAGCGGTTTCGCCAGTTTAATCCATAATACCGCTGTAATATTGTATTGAGTTGTTTTCCTTTCTGTAACACACCGCCATTAAATAAGATAATCCAATTTGAATTTCCAATCGCATAAACGATGTCTTGAAGGCTAAAAATAGATTATCTGGTTTAATATGGGGTGTTACAACAACAAAAAAATAGAACTATACACTCTCTTAGAATTCAATTTTCAAACCATTAACGATTTTCAAAGCTCACATTGTAAGCGAAATTCAGAAAAAAAAAGCTGTAGAGTAAGGTTTGAAGCTTAGTTGAAAGAGAGAAGATTATATCGAGTTTTACATCACACTCTGACCTAATCCTCCAATTTGAACACCCGCCCACACAAAGCCTTCCTGTTTGCCCATGCCGACAAAAAAGTGAACGCAGGTGTGAGATGTGAAAGGCCAAATTGACTGGAATAAACCTCGATGAACACATGTAACATTGTGGCAATTAGCCTGGACTTAGTAGACCCCCCGTGGTGGGTGCAAAAGTTAAGTCCGGGGGTCACAATGAGATGGTTCCCCTTAGTTCTCAGGGACTCATTCACAAAAGCCAGGACCCCCCTCCCTCTCTCTCTCTCCCCCATATAGCAAGCAAACATTGAACCTTATTAGCACAAACCTGGCTTGTTAGCTTCTGATGAATATTGGATGATGCCGTGAATGACTTTTTTAGAAATGGTCGTTGGATTCCCGACATGCCGATCTAATCAGTTGTCTGTCTGTCCGTCTGGCCGTCCAATTACACAGACATCTCATAACTCCCCCATTCTTCTCTCTTTCTCTATAGAATAATCTTAAAGATAATTCTCAATACGGTTTTTATCGTCTTTATATACGTTTATATTCTAATGGAATGTATTTAACAACTTTCGATAAGTGGTTCTTTGTAAGGTGAACGCTCGATTCTATTGAAAATAAAAAAAAACACAACGATGTTAAGTTTGAGCATCTTTTTTTATTATTTGGTCACAAAAAAGACGAGTTTTCAAGGGGGAAAGACTTTTCTGAGGTCGAAAAATATATATATATTTGCATACTATGGTATTTTGCATACTATCTGTTTGAAAGTCTAATAAATAAAAAATTTGCATATGCAATTAGAGATTTAAATGTTGGGCATTTGCTAACCTAATTGCGCAAATTGATTCCATTTTTATCATATAGATGGAGTTGTATGTTCTATTTAATAATTGCATAACCAGACCCCTTTTATTGTTATGTTCTTTAAGCTGTAGAGATGCGCATGTGTGTAAACTACCAATAAATACATATAAACATATCTCCCCATAGTTTATGTAAACTCTATCACCACAAAAATAAATCTTCAAATACAGACTATATAAGCAGCAAGCCAAATACTACACTCATGGACAAAACTTAAGGAAGTGTAAAGTTGTTTATGTAGCCGGTCGTCTGTTTTTTAAAGGTCACTGTAATATCTTTCAGAGTTATTGTCTGAATCCCAATATACATGATAAAAGGTACAACTTCCTTAAGTTTTGTCCATGAGTGTAGTTATCTCGTATGTCTTCAATAAAGGTCACTGTAATATCTTTCAGAGTTATTGTCTGAATCCCAATATACATGATAAAAGGTACAACTTCCTTAAGTTTTGTCCATGAGTGTAGTTATCTCGTATGTCTTCAATAAAGGTCACTGTAATATCTTTCAGAGTTATTGTCTGAATCCCAATATACATGATAAAAGGTACAACTTCCTTTTAAGTTTTGTTCATAAGTGCAGTATATGGTAAATTAAACTACTGAAACTGTTCATTATTGATGAGCCAGGCCCTTTCAATATATTTCCCCCACAATTTATTCACCAAAGCTATAAATACATATTGATGTTTATAATATTGGAAAAAAAGATCAATGTGAATGTGGTTTAGGAGCAGAAACAGTATAACATATAATATTCGAGTGTCTCAAATATTGCAATCAAAGAGTTTCCCTTTATTTTGTTGCTAAATTAAAAATAATGAAATGACCATTTAAGCTAGAGAATTTTATAAAAGATAACCGGCTATTCATTGAACTACAGAGATATTTTATAAATATAAAACTTTCTAAAACCTATGAAATGATACAATTATTATATTAATTGTATATATTAATATACTAGCCGAATGACCCGGGCAACGCCCGTGTTTTACCCGACTGTAGATGTTACAACGGTGATCCTTAGGTCGCTGGTTCAAATCCGGCTCGAGGGAGCCTCCCTGCCGGCGAGCACGTGACCTCCCTGTGCGCGCGCATCCGTGACAGAGGCGGCCGGCCGATGAGGAAAGACGGTCGTGACTATATATATTAATACAGTTATCAGCGTCATAATCAATTCTTTCTTAATCAATTCTGTGACCGTTTGCTTTTGTGAATGGAATAAATACCCAAATATGGCCATTTCTCATAACCATCGGTGGTTCAGTGGTAGAATGCTCGCCTGCCACGCGGGCGACCCGGGTTCGATTCCCGGCCGATGCTTTTTTTTTTGCATATTTTAAAACTCCTTTATATATTATACAAGAATGACATCCACGGCGCCAATTTATAATTGTAACGAATACTATTTGAATAAAAGCATTTAATCGGGTAAAACCCGGGCGTTGCCCGGGTCATTCGGCTAGTATATTTATAATGCAAATAGGGTAAATCTATATATATAAAATTGAATGTCTGTCTGTCTGTACTCTATAGATTCAAAAACCATACATCCAATCGCCGTGAAATTTTGGGATATTATTAGGTATATCACCGGGAAGGTTTTTGAAAAATAATTTCATGAATATCTTGAATATCCTTAGAGTTATTTGCAGATTTGTAGATTTAACTCGCAAGCAGCGCCCCCATTGTGACGATGATAACAAGTTTTCTTATCACTAAGTTTGTTATCTTAAATATTATTTATCAAAAGTAAGATTATCTCAGGATGACACGGCAAATATTTGACCGGGAAAAAATGTTCACTAGATAAAACGATGATTTTGTAATGTAGAAAATTAGGAAAGACAAAATTCAGGATGACACGGGACACAGGGACCGGGAAAAAATGTTCACTTTATCGAGATATTCAAATTTACGAGTTTCAAATTATCAAAATATATCTATTTTTTTTTTTTATAAGTTTATAGAGAATTGTTTCAACAAATGTTCGTTAGACAAACCTTTACTCGGGTAAAACCCGGGCGAAGCCGGGTACATCCGCTAGTAGCAGTATAATTGTTTAAAAGTTACTTTATTTTCTACTATTAATGCTCAAATTATATTTATAAATTCAGATTAGATTTGTGTAGTACTTCGGTGGATCATGAATCTCTTAAATATCCAAATTTCCTTTGAATAAAATAAATAAAAAATAAATCTCATTGTATTATTCTTTGAGAGAAATTCTTGTAGAGCCTGTCACAATATCTCTCGATGTGGCTTAATGGTAAGCTTTAGGCTTCGTACTTACGGCGTCTGAAGTTCGAAATGGGGTATTGGTTGGGTTTTTTAAACTTCCAAAAGGTGTAGTATGATGCTAAGTTTCAAGTTTCGTAGTATCGGCGACTCCTAAGTTCGAAATGGGGTATTGGTTGGGTTTTTAAACTCCCAAAAGGTGTAGTATGATGATAAGTTTCAATATTTGTAGTTTCGGCGACTCCTAAGTTCGAAATGGGGTATTTGTGGGTTTTTTTAACTTCTAAAAGATGTAGTATGATGGTAAGTTTCAATCTTTGTACTCACAGCGACCTAAGTTCGAGTATTTGTTCCTTTCCTTGTTCCGGGAGCATGTCACTGACGCTCTGATATCCCGTGTTTTCATGGTGTTCCTGTGTTTCCATGGTATCAGACAGTTTCCCCTAAGAGATCTTTCTGTCATAGGTTCCCCTCCCAGCTACCGGATTGACTGTGGACTCCTGTGTCGAGCAGACAGCGAGGACTCCCTGCCAACTGACGAGGACTCAGCCGCTCCTCCACAGAGTGAGACGGACTCCGAGGAGAGGAACGGTCCCAAGAAACCACGGCGCAGACGCACGGCGTTCTCCCAGTCTCAGCTGTCCTTCCTGGAGCGCAAGTTCCGCTGCCAGAAATACCTGAGTGTGGCGGACCGCGGTTCTGTGGCTGAGGCTCTCAACTTGACAGAGACACAGGTCAAGACCTGGTACCAGAACCGGAGGTGAGTTGGCTAGCTGGTTTGATTCTCTCCTATCTTTGTATATGTAGGAT
The DNA here is from genome assembly GCA_030710605.1 of Cordylochernes scorpioides. NCBI lineage: Eukaryota > Metazoa > Arthropoda > Arachnida > Pseudoscorpiones > Chernetidae > Cordylochernes > Cordylochernes scorpioides. Next base: position 93,893,257 of record CP092873.1, read on the forward strand.
GGTTGCGTGATGTGTTGGTGTGGCTTGTGGAAAGGCCGCTGATAAAATAATTATTAAAATTAATTTATTTAAAGCCAGAAATATATAAAGAGAAAAGAAGTAACGGTTGAAGTAACGGCCGTTAGAGCTAGCCTTGTTGTTTACCGCGCGTGCCAGATCAAGTGTCGGAAGACGCCCCACGCGCATGCGTAGTCAGGTTGACGCTCGCGGTTGCCGAGGCCGTCCACTGCCCGTGTGTGTAGTGGAGCTTTGTCCCAGTTCGCGCTCGCTGAAGCAAAGTGTGGTCGCCACATATATAACACAACTTATATACAATTTGTGTAGCAATTAGTTTTGGAAAAATAATCTCAGTCTCCTTAAAAAAAAAAAACAGACGCCTGGCGAAAGCAAAGACTTTCCACTTCCTAAAGTTTTGTCCATAAGTGTATTATCATCTATCATTCTATATTAGAAAGCTTCTGCAAAAGGCCCCATGGGAGTCAGTGGAATAAAGAAGAGTGGCAAGAAGTGAGGATCTGCCAGTTCTCTGCCCCACCGTGATGGAAGAAGTTGCCTCCCTGCTCCTTTCTTTCTACTGCCCACTTATTATATATTCCTCCTTTTTATTATTTTATTTTTTATATTAGTATTATTTTTCTAATTTTTATTTTACTGTTGATGAAGAGTCAATAAAGGACTCAAATTGTCCACAGCAAGCAGTCCATAACGCTGTGTGCCACAGGACCAAGTGGAAACGTCAGAACTCCCAGCGGCTGGAGCAGCTCCGTCAACAAGCCTCCAACTCTGTCAAACCCCCCGGACCCAACCCCACGCTGCCTCCCTTCTATGGAGCTCTGGGCTGTCCCCCCGTGTCCCCTTCCTGCCTGCTGCCCCCTGGGTCCCTGCTACACGGTGCCGTCTACGTTCCCCTCTGAACCAACTCCCCCATGTGTATTATTCTGTATATATTACATATTAGGATATATAAACAATTTATCACTACGATGTCGTCTGTTTATTCGAACTTCTTCAATAAGTCCACCATTCACAGGGTATTGTCTGGTGCTCAATCTTGAGAAGATTTACCGCAAGAAGGCTGCAAAGTGGCACATTGTTAGAACATATATGTGTTTTTAACGCTGACTATGGAATATTTTTGTCTAGCAGTCATGATATAACTTTCTCTACTTTGCATATAAAATGTTTTGCCTAGAGCAAGTTAATTATACTTAATAAACACCATGTTTTCAAATAAAACTCGGAATATTCCTAAAAATACTTAAAATATGATTATAGACGTACCTCTCATTAAGAATTTATACTTAAAATGGATATATGAATTAGCTCGAAACATAACAAATTTTATATTACATTGTAGAGACTCGCCGGACCACCGTGCCGTCCTGATCCAAGTGGGAGACCCAGCAGACTTCTCTACATCGGCAAGCTGCTATGGTCAGACCTGTTTGTCGATCAAATGGAAACGTTCATCGATGAAATATCGGAAGACCTAGCAAATCTTTCAATCCCGATGTTATGATAACAATGGGTCAGGATCAAGTCAGATCTGGTCGCGGAGATAAGATCACTCGCACCTGCCGTCGCCGAGTCCGGCGGTGGATACATCGAGAGAGCAAGCCTCTTCCTGAGGCGGAGACTGGAGGACGACACTGCCCGCTCCGACTATCCTTCCTTGTCGGACCTCGGGCGTTCCCTCCGAGCCAGACGTCGCTCTCCCTCCACCTTCACCGACGACGACGGCAACGCCATCTCCGGGGGCCAGCTTAGGCGTTTCCTTTAGAAACGCTTAAGCAGGTCGCTACGCCCAGGCTCCAAGTTAGGAAGAATCTATCGCGGACTTCCTCGCCGAAGTGACCCCCTTGGAGTTCAACGAGTGGGACCATCTCTTTCTCGCTGACATCCACCGCCTGCCAAACGACCGTGCCTCGGGATGGGACGGATAACCTTGCGAGTTTGTCAAAGCCTTTGAATATTTCTTCGTCGAAGTTCTTTGGCAAGTCTTCGAGGCTTCTCGACTCCGCGGGGCCTTACCTCCATTTTTAAGGCGCAGCAAGGCCATCCTGCTTCCAAAATCGCACGGTGGTCCGGGTTTACAGGCATTCCGGCCAAGCGACTACAGGGTCCTCAGCGGCGTGCTTATAGGCCGTCTGCGCCGTCATCTGCCAGAACTGGTGCCCGACTGTCAGACCTATGCTGTTCCAGGACGGTCATCCTCCTGGAACATTGCGATAGTGTCCGATGAAGCCGCCTAGGCAGCTAGACATGACACGCCGCTGGCTGTCATCTCTCTGGACCTGAAGTCGGCATTCGACATCCTCAGTAGGAGCTACCTGTTTTCCCCGTTCAAGAAGCTGGGCCTGCCATCTGCCTTTCTCGGGTGGATTGCTGCTCTCTATGGAAAAACTGATGCCCCCATTAAAATGTTCACCCCAGGGTCTTTCCGCTTCACAACGGGGTGAGGCAGGGCTTCTCAGCGCCGCTCTCTTCAGCATCGGAGTTAGGCCTCTGCTTCGCCGCCACGAAAGGATCTTGGGTCGCGGTTGCGCGGTCGCTTTTGTGAATGACATGGTATTCTTCATCAGGGATGACGCTCAGTTTGATCTCGTGCCCCTGTTCTTCGAAGAGTTCCGCATAGCCTCCGGGATGGCTATCAACTTCAGCAAGAGTGGCGGGCTCTGGTGCGGTTCCTGGAAGCAGCGGACAAATTCTCCTCTGGGAATCTCCTGGACATCCGAGTCGCTGACTGTTTTGGGGTGCACGATCACCGCCGGGAACATCGTCGCCTCCCAGGCCTGATGGCGCTGCTAGAGCGAGCCATCGCAAGGTGGTCTCCCTTCACTCGCTGCCTGTCGCTGGTGGGTTGAGTCCGCGCGGCTAACAGTCTGGTCCTGGATTCCACCCTGCACCACTTCCACGGCTACATTCCGCCTGAAACCACCATCGGCTGGCTACAGGCGCGGCTTACCTGCTTCGTTTTGGGTACGAGCCGAGTCTCGTGGCTTTCCGGGGGCATCCCGGCTCATCTAGTCTCCGAGGATAGTGTCGGCCTGTTTGACATCGCAGGCCAACTTCGGCTCACCTGCCTGCATGAAGGGGGTTCAGGTCTCCTTGCGCGGCACCGCCAACGGATACTCTTGACTGATTCACAGCCGTCTGACACTCCTGGCTTCTGATGTCTGGGTCTCACGAGAAGGAGACTTCTGAGCCTCTGGCAGGCCGCCTCAAGAGTCGTTGAGCTTGACCATCGAGTTCTGCATCTCGCTAGCCTGAGCTCCCTGCGTCTTCAAGGCTAAAACAGGCTCCTGCAGCCGCTAGAATTTCTGGCTCCCGAGTTCTGGCTACAGGCGACTGTCCGTGACTTCTCCGATGACGCCCCTGCCCTAGCGCGCTTAACGCGGGTCGCGCTCTTGGACGCGCAACACCTGGGGGAATTCTGCCAGCGTCTTCAGCAGGAAAACGCCTACTCAAGCTATTATGTGGAGCACGAGGCGGAGACCATCGTCCTGCGGGGATCGGCAACCCCCATTACCCACCTCACTAGTCAGAGGGCGTTCCGAGCACTAGACTCGCCACGGCTGCAGGCGCATCCCGTTGGAGATCTCAAACTAGCGCTAGGCCACCACCGTGATGTGCCCTGTTCCATCTTCTGGGTTGACCTGCGTCACAACTTCTTCTCGGGATACGAAGCAGACGTCACCCAGAAGTAGGCCCTCCACGCCTTACCCCATCCCGATCATCCTGCCTCGAGGCCTGCCGCTTGTGGGTCCAGCGACGGCTCGCCGACCCACAGGTATTGGAGTCACCGAGCCGTGCGACTCTCGCTCAGGAAGGTATTCGTCTCCTGTGGTATACCCCTGGATCTGCAGGCCTGACTCTACGGTGTCGGCCTACATCCCGAGTAAATGAAACTGACAAGTGTGGCGAAGGCTACCATTTACAAGTACTATCTTGTTTTTGAATTGGGCAACGCCAGACATCACATCGCCCTACCCACTCTGCGGCAAAGAACTCTTGCAGTCCATCGGTGGCGGAGTCTTTCCCGCGGAGGGCGCCACCAATGAAAATTTTGTGTATATTTTATGTATATTTATCAATTATTTATATAATTAGATTTATATTAGCCATTTTTATTCATCATTATTTAATCATATTTATTGATATTTATTTATGCATTTAACCTTATATAACCTTATATTATCGTTGTGTAATATAGTAGTTTAAATCTCTTCTAACACCATATCTTAGAAACTCTCTATAAAAAACCATTATAGGGAGGATATAGAAAACGCTGTTGAATCCCCTTCTAGGAGGGAGGACGTCCTTGAATTTTTCTCGCCCGAGCAGAGGTCTGCTCTGAAAATATTCCTCGACATGGCAATAGCACATGTCGGGGAGGAGTCCAATCTACGCGGAATGCTGTCCGACTTCAGAGCGGAATGTGACATCGAACCAGACGACCCTCAGTAGGAATCGTCTAATGAGAGATTGAGATTAAAACTACTTTATTTCAATGTTCATATAAGATTATATAAGGTTAAATACAGATAAAATATAAATATGAATAAATGTGATTATATAATGATAAATATATGAATAAATAGATATAAATAGATAAAATAATTGATAAATATACATATAAATAAAAATATATACAAGGTCTTCATTGGTGGCGCCCATCACGGGAAAGACTCCGCCACCGGTGGACTGCGAGAGTTCTCTCCCAAAGAGTGGGCAGGTCTAAGTGTTGGTTGGTGTTACCCACCTCAAGACCAAGATGGTACTTGTAGATGGTAGCCTTCGCCACACTTTTGATCTTTATTGCCTCGGGATGGAGGCCGACGCCGAAGAGCCAGGTCTGCAGATCCGGGGGCAAGTCGCAGGAGGCGAACACCCCTCGGAGCAGAGAGAGAGAATAATATTTGATTTTATCTATATTAACCTTATATAATCTTATATGAACGATTAATAAAAGTATATTCAATCTCAATCTCTCTCTATTGTAATGAATAAATCTACCTGTCTTCTCAACTCAAGTATTTAAATTATTCTTTATAACATGGTAAACTAAATCAAAAGGTCTGAAGAACAACCTAGGTAGTTGGTTCCATATGTATGTTTGCTGGGAAAGTTGAATCCTATCAGTTGGAATCCCAAATGGCTGATAACAGTACACAACCATTATATATTGAAGTCATCTCACAAAATAAATTAATAACCAGTCCAAGACTAACAGCAATCAACAGAGTGGTTGACTTGCCTGTGGTGAGGCTAGACCTATAAAAATGTACAAAAACTCAATGATGATACTGGGTAAATGGCGAACTTATATATGTCATTAAAAGTTTTTTTTTTGCTTATTCCTAGTACACGTGGTACAGACCATGATAATCATGGTGGGTAGTTAGCGACTGCTTTTACTGTAAGTGCACCACATGTCTACACATATGAATAGCAGTTCGACTTAGCACTTACAAAAGTGCCAGAGCCCCGTTTGGACTGGGGTTGGACTTTTGCAAGAATCGGGGACCATTGGATCTTTTTTTTTTTTTAGTCTGAAAAAAAAGTGCCCAATGCTGAAATCGAACCCGGGCCGTAACGGACAAACCAACGGTTTAGACCATCCTTCTACCGACCCCTCATTAAAAGTAGTCACAGCCAACCAACAGCCTGAAACGATATTAGGGATACCAGAAAAGATATCTGTTCTCCATTTAATTACAGTAAATGTTCATTTACTCATCATGAAATATCTACACTGCATTAAAAAAATTCCCATTTTTAGGCACTGTGGGATAAAAGAAGAATATCTGTTCATTTATTTATTATACTTTGTCGCTTCAGACCAAATCCTATAATTCTTACTTTTTAAAATAGTTGAATACTATGAGAGTACTTTCTTAAGTTATTAATATAGAATGCTGCTACGCAGACTTTGACTTTATCATCATCGGTGCTGACGTCACTACTACTCACTACGCTTCATGACTTTTCTGTTTTTATATTTCGCTCGCTTATTTTAACAATATTTGTATTGGAACAAGTCGTTCCTTAAATAAATATATATTAGCTTATATCAAAAGGGATGTCCTCATAACTACAAAATAAGTGAGTAAAAACAACTTGAAATCCTTAAAAAGAAACATCGTATTTTTGCTAAGCCAATCAATTTGGTAGCAGAGCGTGGTTTGGGCGCGCGAATTGGACTAACCGCCAATTGATCCATTTAAATCAAAAAGAAATTAAATAATTGGACTAACCGCCAACTTTCTAAATTAGAAAGAAAAATTGAATGAAAATGGATACACATAACTTAGCAAAAATCGAACAGTTAACAGAAAACAACTATACAACATGGTCCATGAAAATGGAAGCAATTCTGGATTCAAAAGATCTCTTCGAGGACTTAATTGTTAATGACGAGCCAGACTTTACAAAAAATAAACTAGAATATGATATTTGGAAGAAAAAGAATCAGGAAGCATACAGCCTAATAATATTGTCACTTTCGGATGACTTAACAATCATCTTTCGAGGCGATAAAAGGGCCAAAAGAATTTGGTACGACATAAAGAAAAGGTTTGAAGGATCTCTAGAAAATAAAAGGATAGACCTAATGTTGGATCTAGCCAGACTAAAATTGAACCCAAATTAAAATGTTAACATGTATTATGTACGAGCACAGAAACTGGCACAGGAGATCACCCAGCTAGGAAAGACTGTAACAGAAATAGAACGTGTACGATACATTGTTGAAGGACTCACACCTAACTTTGACACGATCACAGCAGCACTGTCAATAAACAGAGAAATATCCTTACCAGACTTGAGACAAACTCTACTGGATTTCGAGAAGAAAAGACAGGACAGAAGCAAAAATCATGAAAATGCTTTCAGATCATCAGGCAACCAATTCAAAGAAAAGTCATGCTTCATTTGCAAAAGAAAATGACATTTCAAGAAAGACTGTTGGTTCAACCCTAACAACAAAGGAAATCAAAAGAATACAACAAACAAATATAACATGGCCAGTACAAGGAACTACCAACAAGGACCAAAACAAAACAAAGACACGGCCAGATCAGCAATCCAAGAACGAACGGAGGAACCATCCCAACGAAGAGACTCCACTTCAGAATACGCACTACATGTAATCACAAGGGAGGAACGCCCGACGACTCAGGACGTGTGGATAATTGATTCTGCGTGCACAAGCCACATGACTTCCCATGGTGAATGGATCGAGCACAAGTAGGAGGAGAGAAGAAGCATACAAGTGGCGGAAGAAGGGAGACACATCGAATCTACCTCATCAGTATCAATCCAAGCTACTGTACAAGGTAAGGACAAACTTAACAACGCTGTAACCCTGCATAATGTCCTCCATGTACCACACCTGAAAGGAAATCTAATGTCCATTCCAAGCGTGGTAAGAAGAGGGAACTCTGTTCTTTAGAATTCTGAAGGAACATACATATACTCTTCTGATGACAAGCTAATAGGAACAGGAAACTTTGATGGTAACATGTACACATTGAACCTATCACGTTTACCTGAAACAACTCATGTTCCAAACGAACATTGCTTGATTTCAAAGGACAATTCTAGGACTGCATGGCACAAAAGGTTAGGACATCCTAGTAACAACAAACTAGACCTGATTTTGAAGAACAATCTTCTAAAAGGCTTGGACTCTATAAATGGTACCCTTGATCAATGTGATGCTTGCTCCTTGGGAAAAATGACCAAAGTACCCTATGTTCACACAGATAGCAATCAGGAAAGCTACCCCTTTGAAGCCATTTATATCGATCTCTGTGGTCCAGTGAAAATAAACTCCTTGGGCGGAAGAAAATATTTCTTGACCATCGTAGATGGATTTTCTAGGAGAATATTTGTAGAATTTCTCAAAGATAAACTCTCAGCAGCAGACGTTTTGAAGAAGTTTATTGTAAAGAGAGAAAACGAGCTAAACTCAAAACTAAAACGACTTAGAACAGATAACGGAACAGAATTTATCAATAAAAACCTTGAAACCTTCATAGAATCCAAAGGAATTAAACATGAACTAACTACACCGTACACCCCAAGAAGCAATGGGAGAGTTGAAAGAGCTAACAGAACACTATTAGACAAAGGCCGAACACTTCTGGCAGACTCCCAATTACCCCTACACTTCTGGGCAGAAGCTGTGAATACAGCTGCATATCTGTACAATCTAACTCCCACAACCAATGACCCAGACACTACCCCTATGGAAAAATGGAAAGGTAAAAAGCCATCCGTCTCTCACATAATGAAATTTGGTTGTGAAGTCTTCTATAAACTCGAGAATCATCAAAGACACAAACTAGAAGCTAATTCTAAGAGAGGTATATTTGTGGGCTATTCAAGATGCAGAAGAGCTTATCGAGTATTTGATATCACAGCGAGAGTCATTCTTGAAACCGCAGACATTCACTTCAGAGAGAACAATAATGTCCTCTCGGAAGAAAAACAAAGTGATAATAATACAGACACATATTTCTTCATTCAGGAGGATGAATAACTGGACAATCATGTTCTATCAGATGTTGATATTGAAGAGCCAGCACCAGATACCATGATCAACAAACAGACAGAGTCAAGTGGATCAGACAGACCACAAAGAACTCGAACAATACCTAAAAGATTCGATGACTACGTTCTGGCTACTATGAATGAAACCATTCCGAAAGACTATGAAGAAGCCATCGCATGCGAAGACAAGAAACATTGGGAGAGCGCAATGCTTGAGGAAATACAGAACATGTACTCGCATCAAGTATGGGAACTGGTACCTAGACCTGTAAACGCTAAAGTTGTCAAAAGTAAATGGGTGTTCAAAATATCTAAAGACCAAGAAAACAAAAACAAAACTTACAAAGCTAGAATTGTTGCAATGGGATACAACCAAATCCCAGGAAGAGATTACAACGAAAGTTTCAGCCCTGTAATTAAAAATGCTACCCTCAGGACTATTTTGTCAATGGCAGCAACAAAAGATTCAGTCATTAAACTATTTGATGTGAAAGCAGCCTATCTAATTGGAAACATTGAAAATACAATATATATATATATATATATATATATATATATATATATATATATATATATATATATATATATTCATGGAACAACCTGTTGGATTTGTCCAAGACAGAAACAAAGTTTGCAAACTCAACAAAAGTATTTACGGTCTACCTCAATCCGGAATCGTGGTATCAGAAATTCAGTCAAGTACTTCATGACTGTGGACTGGAAAAACTTAAATCTGATCCTTGCTTATTTAAATGGAAGAATGAAGACAAATACTTCTATGTAGGGATATATGTTGATGACTTTATCACTGTCTCAGATTCTGAAGATACCTCAAACAGATACACAATAAATTGAGACATCACCTGGAAATAAAGGATGTAACAACGAGCTAAACTCAAAACTAAAACGACTTAGAACAGATAACGGAACAGAATTTATCAATAAAAACCTTGAAACCTTCATAGAATCCAAAGGAATTAAACATGAACTAACTACACAGTACACCCCAAGAAGCAATGGGAGAGTTGGGAGAGTTGGGAATCAAGATCATACAAGACAAGGAGGGAATTTCGCTACAGCAAAGCCACTATGTACAACAAATATTACAGAAATATGGAATGGAAAATTGTAAGGAAGTTCCAACACCAGGTTCCAAAGAAATCAATTTGGACAATCATATTTTAGATGACAATTGTGATCAGCACACTTACCAAGAAGCCCTTGGAATGCTAATGTTTCTAGCTGTTAACACCAGACCCGACATCGCTTACATCACTAGCAAACTTTCACAGTACTCCAGACAACCAAAACAGATACACTGGACAGCAATCAAAAGAGTGATGAGATACCTACGAGGAACAATTGACCTAGGAGTGAAATTTGAAAGAGGGAAGACTGGAATCCTGAAGTCGTACACCGATGCCAGCTGGTCGACCACCCATGATGGAAAATCCTACGGCGGATATGTATTGAAGCTCGGCGAAGCAACTATAGACTGGAAAAGTATTAAACAACCACTCGTCGCCTTCTCCACAATGGAGGCGGAAATGATAGCTGCTTGTGAAAGCTGCTGTCAGATCAAGTGGATAATAAACCTGTTACTAGACTGTTACTATACAGACAGCCAGTCATTGATCAACTGGATCTCCAGCCCTAAACAAAGCAGTCGCTGTAGACATATCAACAGAAAGTACCACTTTTTGAGAGACTGTTATGAATCCAGAGACATCTGCCTTCTGTACAAGCCATCTCAGGACCTGGAGGCGGATATCTTCACAAAGGACCTATCCCGAGACCAGATGAAGAAACACCTGGAGAACCTCAGCATCGTGGGAATAAAGACAAAGTGAGGAGGGAATTGTTACGCAGACTTTGACTTTATCATCATCGGTGCTGACGTCACTACTACTCACTACGCTTCATGACTTTTCTGTTTTTATATTTCGCTCGCTTATTTTAACAATATTTGTATTGGAACAAGTCGTTCCTTAAATAAATATATATTAGTTTATATCAAAAGGGATGTCCTCGTATCTACAAAATAAGTGAGTAAAAAACAACTTGAAATCCTTAAAAAGAAACATCGTATTTTTGCTAAGCCTATCAAATGCTCTCTTGACCATCCCAAATACATTTTAGTCTGGGGAGTAGTTTCTTCAATGTATGTAGCACTAGGGATCCTCTGGGTCAATCAAATAAATTTTAAGTAGCTGTTTAGCCCTTTCATTCATTATTCTAAGTGACAATATGAATTCAGAATAGAAATAATTATATCGTTTTCAGACAGACATTTTTCTTGATTACGCAACTAAAGAGTTGCAAATTAATGCTGCATTATATCCAAATAACATATTAAGAATATCATCAATTATTTTATTACTCAATACCAAAATGTCGCAGAATACCACTTAAAGTGATGCTTAAGCCTGAACCGTCCAGATTGAAGTTTCTTATTAGTGTGGGAATCTGTCATGCCAGGCCAAGTAATGTAAGGTCTTACAACTAAAGTCTCTGATGAGAAACCACTTTCAAAAAATATAAGTTTGAGTTATATTTTTAGGCGATGTGATTGAACAAATATTCCTCAGATACCAAGTATAAACATTAGCGTAAAGCGATATTTGCAGTCTATATATAAGTAAAGTATCCCTTTAGAAAATTGGATAGGCTATTGAATCAGAAATAAAAGTCTTTTTTTACATTATAAACATAATTCAACGCCTTTTTCATACAATTTTTCTTTCTATCTCTACTGTTGAATATAAATTTATAGATGACATTAATAAGATATATATGTGTGTGTATAAATTACTGCTAAAATTATAAAGACGATTTTCCTTTTCTTCCTAAATTAATTGTAAATGTTATGCATGTTTTATTCAACAAATTACGCGTTAATAGTTACAAAACCTATTAAAATATGGCTCGCTATATCTTTGACTTGTTATACAGTATATTTTTCATTTTGATGGCATAACAAATACTATTGATTCGTATAAATATTATTTATTTGCTTAAACATTATTAGGAACAGTCTTTATTGAACTTTATATTCTGAAAATAAAAAATAAAGATTTATATTTATTAAAATTGAATAAATTAAAAACATTAAATGAAAAATTAAGTACATGATGTGTGTGTATTAAAAAAAAAAACTAAACTATAGGTGAAATACACATTGTGCTTTATTCCATTTTATAATGTATTGCATAAAGTTTTTTAATTATATAATTGTGTGTTTAGATTTATGAATAAGAGTTTATAGTAAATAATTTGCTTGCACACAGACACACACTGCTGTAAAAAAAAAAAAAAAGGTACTTTTTGAAATTTGATTTTCAGATATTTTGCTAATTGAATCGAATTAAATTCTAGAATTTCCGTGTGTGTGCATACATTAAAAAACACACAATAAATATTTTCAATTTAATAAAGTTTTACTCAATATTATTTACACATTTACGAAAATCGAACTAAATTAATATTTGACCATAGAATTTGCGTAGAAACCAAATTTGTTTATTTTGATTTTTAAATGTCTCTTTTTTGATACTTTGTATTATTACAATGGCAACTGAAAAGGTGATTTTTATACTAGGCAATGCTTATCTGGCCTGCAAAAAAGCACACATTAAAAAAAATTCTTGCAATCATACCTGAAATGAGCCCTATTTTTAGCACCGGCCGATACTTATAGATTCCTTGATCGGTTTTCGCCCACTACAAAAGTTTGTGAATGCGCATTTTGTATCTGACAATAATACTATTTTTAGATATATATTACAGTGAATATATTTTATATTAATATACATATATTTGAATATTTCTAAGAAACGCTTACTTCAAAGACATGACATTTGCTCCCACGCACACACATACATTATATATTTGTAAACAATAATTCACGAAAACCATATTTACAATGAAAATTTTAGATTTATTTATCAAGTATTAAATAATAAGAGAGTGATTACATTATATTTATCATGATGTCATTTTTGTCAAATGCCACTTACAAGCTACCAATATTCCCATGACAGAGTAGGCTGTCAACTAAAAAAGCCTGACATGGAAACTAGAGATCAAATTGCATGTTAATTTTTTTTACATTATTTCAAAGATATCCCACAAATTTATTAATATATTTTTGAAAAGAGCTTTCATATAATGCACCATGTTCACAGCAAATAGCACAATATTTGATCACTAGGCATGCTGCAAGGATCAAACACAAAATCTGGCTATGATTACACTACTTAGAGCACCTCATATCACTGGCGCATGATGAGTGAAGCACAGAACAACCTGGCTAGACAGCGGTGGAATGTAGGGTCGTACAAGTCGACGTTCGAGTTCCCGGGAACCCACAGGTGTGAACAGCTTCATCTCAACCTCAGATAACCACCGCACAAAGAAACCATCCACACGGAAAACTGGAAGTTCCCCTACACAACCAGAGCGCAACAAGAAACCTGGAGAGAGACGTGGACATCCTTCTCCTCCTAAACCACACCGCACAGGTAACTAACCACAGTTGTAACACAAGGTTCTTCTTCTTTCTTATCTTTACCCAATCATATTTGAGCATCAAGTTGTGACCCTTGACCCAGAGTTTCTCACTTCTCATACATTTCTCACTTTCTCACAGATCTCACTTTTACAGTTTCAGTACTTTTGTCTGAAGATGGTAACAATGTTGTTACCGAAACATCACACACTTGTTTATTTGGTCTTATTACCTTGTGTTTATAATCTATAATCCAAATTGTGCCTTTATCAGAATAGTTTGTTATAGAAATTATAATTTTAAAATTAAATAATTTTTTTTTATATAACATATATAGTCACGACCGTCTTTCCTCATCGGCCTCTGTCACGGATGCGCGCGCACAGGGAGGTCACGTGCTCGCCGGCAGCAAATAAAAAAAAAAAAAAAACTCCCTCGAGCCGGATTTGAACCAGCGACCTAAGGATCACCGTTGTAACATCTACAGTCCTCCGCTCTGCCAACTGAGCTATCGAGGGATACAAACTGTATGAATAAGTTTACCTTATAAAGTCAACTAATCCTATTTCTACACAAAATGTATCCCTATATTTAGTCACGACCGTCTTTCCTCATCGGCCTCTGTCACGGATGCGCGCGCACAGGGAGGTCACGTGCTCGCCGGCTCCCTCGAGCCGGATTTGAACCAGCGACCTAAGGATCACCGTTGTAACATCTACAGTCGGGTAAAACACGGGCGTTGCCCGGGTCATTCGGCTAGTAACATATATATATAAATCAAACCTAAGTATGTGTGTACTGTAAATTGATGGTGTGGAGCAGAGGAAGGAGACAGAAGGTCCAGAGTCCCTCACGGCACCACCACAACTGTAAGTTGGCATTCATCTCTCTCTCTGTTCCTTCCCTCACCACTGTACTGTACTTAGAGTGACCGCAGTCGCAAGACCTCCAGTCCTAGCCAGTCCAGGGTAGGTGGTTTTTTTTTGCTTATCCCTAGTACACGTGATACAGGCCATGATAATCATGGTGGGTAGTTAGCGACTGCTTTTTTACTGCAAGCGCACCACATGTCTACACATGTGAAAAGCAGTTCGACTTTGCACTTACAAATGTGCCAGAGCCTCGTTTGGTTACTTGCACTCGCTGGTGGGTTTGGACTTTTGCAAGAATCGGAGGGGGGGCCATTGGAGCATTTTTAAATTTTTTTTTTTAAGCAGAAAAAAAGTGTCCAATGCGGGAATCGAACCTGGGTCATAGTGATCGAAAACCAAACGGTTTAACCAGCCTTCCACCGACCCCCCTACAGTACATTACAGGAGTGATCTCAAAACTCTCCTCCTTAAACACAAGGTAATAACACCAAATCCAAATAAATAGTATGTGACCTTTTGGAAACAACATCGTTGTCAGGTACTAGGGTTGCCTAGTGGACATGGCATCTGCCCAGTAAACGGAACACTGTGGCTTCGATTCCCATCCCTGGACATTTTATTTTTTCCGTTTCATCATTACTCTTCACAATTCATCCTTTCATACTTCATTCCTAAGGTTAGAAATAATCGTTATTTCTCCTTAAATTTTGAATTTTTCGTTAAAAAAAAAAACATTTGCGGTATAGTTGTCAACCTTCATACTACAATCATAAGCTGCATTATATTGTATTATAAAAGTATTAAATCTTCAATCTACATTCAGTACTTTTTGTCTGAAGATGGTAACAACGCTGTTACCGATACATCACACACTATTTATTTATTTGGATTTGGTCTTATTATTAGAATGTAATTCTACTGTCCTATAAGCTTATGTCCATAGTTTTCTTGAAAACCATTTCTGAGATTCCATCCTTCAGTGATAGCATATAACAGCAGAATGATCCAATACAGTATTAGAGCTCTGAGAAGCGGTCTGGTGGATTAAATTGGCGAAACCGCTGGGAGTGTTCACCACTGATGAGCCAAGCCCTCCCAATATATTTTTCATCGCAGTAAGGACAGTAGAAGTTTGTATTATGTATAAAAGAAACAATCGTGCTTTTAAATCCTTTCATTTTATATGTATAGATGGCACGTTATTGCTTTGTGTTAATTTATTACCTTGTATTAATAATCTATAATCCAAATTGTGCCTTATCACAACCCTCCACTTGTGTTGTAGGTTGCCAGCAAGCCAACCACTCTGAACAAGGTAACTCACCTCTCTCTCTGTCTCAACTCTTTGAACACAAGGTAATAAAACTAAATAAATAGTGTGTGATGTTTCAGTAACAGCATTGTTATACCATCATCATTTATTTATTTGGATTTAGTCTTATTACCTTCTATTTCTAATCTATAATCCAAACTACAGTAAAACCCCGCTATTACGAACCCTGGATATAACGAACCTTCCCTTATAACGAACCCACGCCGATTCCCAATTCCATTCCATTGAAAATACCATCGTTATAACGAACTTTGCGATTTTTAGAATAACGAACTACCCCTATAACGAACCTATTTTCGGTCCCAAAATAATAAAATCTATTTAAAATACTATGCTTATAACGAACTTAGAATTGTAATTTAAAAAAAAAAATTAAAAACAACCAAATTTTGAGCATATTTCAGCTCGTGGATCGCGATTTCAAAACAATAAATTTAGCGGCATTGTTTGTTTTGAATTTTGCACTTTATTTTTGCTGTATGTTGTATAAATTTTAACACATTATGCTTTTTATTAAATAGAATATATTTGCGTCCATTAAATTTGAAATATAAAAATACAAATGGCTTCCAAAATGAAGAAAGAAAACAAAGGCATTTTAAAAACAAAAGCGTTATTTCTTAAAAAAAAAAAAGGCCATTTTCAGAACTTTTCAAAGTGAAACAACACAGGCAAAATGTTAAGAACATATTAAAATAAGAGAATATAAATTTTCTATTATAAAAGATAAAATATAAAGCTATTAAAAATTGTTACAAAGAGGAATCAACCTCAACTTTTGCCGCGATCGCGATCGTACGTTTTAGGGCTAAAAAAAAAATCCAAATAAATGGTCCCGTGATGAAACAAAAACTATTTTTATGCCATTAACTATGGTGATTTTAAAGTCAGCAATGTTTTGCATGACAGGTTAAAAAAAAAAACGAAATCTAGACCTAGAAGAATATGTGGGAAAATGAAATGAAAGAAAAACACTTAACTTTATTTGAATGGTGCAATGCTTGAAGAATGCTTTGAAGCAACAAGGTGTTAGAGCCATTTTTCCAAATAAACAATGTTTTATATATGGTGATAATGATGTTTTAAAATCATTTTATATCTTTGAATATATATTTAATAAAACTTTGCCTAGGATTTGTCTTGATTTTTAAATTAGACATAGAGGTACATGTATGTTAATGATAAGAAAAATCTATCATCTAATGATTTCTATTATTATTCAGTATTAATGTAAGGAAATTGGTCAATTATGGGAATTAATACAAAGTGACCACTATTAAGAGGCAGTCTCTTCTTGTGTGTATGGCCGTTCTTTAATTATACGGTCTAAAAATTTTGAAAAGAAAAAAAAAAATAGCCAAACCGTGGCTATAGTGAACCGTGGCTATAGTGAACCAAAAGCTCTGTCCCATTGGGGTTCACTATAGAGGGGTTTTACTGTATGTGCCATATCACTTCTTTGATTTATGATAAAATAGTAGAACAACCACCATGAGAAGACACCTCTCTACAAAGGACAGTTTTCATCACCAATATGACCATTTTTACTAATTAGCAGCTCTCCAGTTAGAGGGAAACCTCTCAATAAAGGACACTTTGACTCTGAAACTAGGTGTTGTCCTTTACAGAGAGATCAACTAATATTTTACTGAGCATTCAGAGCCTATTTACTTTTTTTTTTTTTGCTTATCCCTAGTACACGTGGTACAGACCATGATAATCATGGTGGGTAGAAGTAGGCGACTGCTTTTACTGTAAGTGCACCATATGTCTACACATGTGAAAAGCAGTTCTACTTTGCACTTACAAATGTGCCAGAGCCCCGTTTGGTTAATTACACTCGCTGGTAGGGTTGGACTTTTGCAAGAATCGGGGGCCATTGGAGCATTTTTTTAAACATAAAAAAGTGCCCAATGCGGGAATCGAACCCGGGTCGTAGCGGTCGAAAACCAATGGTTTAGACCATCCTTCCACCGACCCCTGCCAATTTACTTTAATTTAACCAACTATAATTCAACACCGACCATTTTTCTTAATCCCAATCAGCCTATTCTACTCAACCAACTATAATTTAACATTGACTTTAATTCAACCTAAAATTCTGAACTCTTGTGGTGTTTAATTGAAGAAGATGGACTGTATTTTAAAAAAAATCTATTTCACCATCTATTTTAAATAGTGCGGCTTTCCTAGCGTATAGTATCATAGTTGCTGAACACTGGTTCAAAATGTATTTTTTGACCATCTCAGAATGGAAACCCGCATTATTGACCTTCTTGTATTAATGGCTAAATTGATCTTCTATAGCCCCCACTCTGTGGGGATTGGTGCTGATAGTGTAAACGGAAATCTGGAACTGTGGTCAATATACTTGGCAACCCTCTCTACCATTCCAAGGTCAGTTGGTCTTTAGGAAGGTCGATTCCACCGTAAATTAATTAATAGAAGTCAAATAAAAAATAGGCATACTTTAGGTTATGAGTGGCTTACCCCTTATGTAGTCTTATTCAACACATTATATACATTCTCACTACACTCATGTATAATACCCCTCGCTTGAGGAGCATGAACTCATGGAATTCGTGTAATCTTTACACAAGGGGATAAGAAACAACAACATAATGCCCTCCACACAAACTACTGGAGAAATGTGGGAAAGGTCTTACTCTAAGGTCCCTAGGAAGGGAAAATCCCTACACATGGCAGAGGGTGGACAACACCCTAGAACAGCTAAATAAGCCAGGAGACCAGCTCCATCCTGACATGGAGGAGCACTTGTCCTTGGAAACAGCTTCTAAAGACAGATGAATCTACTGTTAGATCAACTTTGGTATATGGATGTGGAAGTCAAGAAGAAATTGCTGCAATATTTCCCCTATGAAATACCTTCAATTAATGCTCACCAAAATTTAGTCGACCAATTGAAGAAAGAAACATAGATCATCCCAAACGATAAAGCACAATTTGGATTAGGTCTTATTTTCTTGTATAGACCATCCCAGTAGTTGAAAGTCATGGATATACGGGGGTCGGTGGAAGGCTGGTTAAACCGTTTGGTTTTCGACCACTACGACCCAGGTTCGATTCCCACATTGGACACTTTTTTCTGTTTAAAAAAAAAAAATTCTACAATGGTCCCTGATTCTTGCAAAAGTCCAACCCCACCAGCGAGTGCAAGTAACCAAACGGGGCTCTGGCACATTTGTAAGTGCAAAGTCGAACTGCTTTTCACATTTCTTCTTCTTCTTTCTTATCTCCACTCAATCATATTAGGGTATCAAGTTGTGACCCTTGATGGTGTCTGTTTGACAACCATCATGACTGGGTGAAGTAGAATGTGTCTGCCTTTGTCATTAAGACTGGGAGCACTACTCAGTGGCAGGCCGACTTAGCTCCAAAGGAAATGGCCGCCTCTGACATGAGGAACAGACACCATGTGCAGCTGCTCCTAACATGGAGTACAAACACTGCTCATCCTGTATCCCTGGATTAGTAGCCCTTACAGGGCACTATCAGCCAGGCCAGCTGAGCCCAGGTTTTTAGTGAGCTTGTTACTGCTCCCCCTCCTCCTTTTTCATCCGGGCTTGGGACCGGCAAAGGCGGAATAAGTGCAAAGTCGAACTGCTTTTCACATGTGTAGACATGTGGCGCACTTACAGTAAAAAGCAGTTGCTAACTACCCACCAGGGATAAGCATAAAAAAAAAGGCTTTATACTGGTCATCTTGGAGGAACTTGATTGATAAGGAACACCATACCAGTCTTAAGATTCCTCTAATTAAAATATATATATTGACCAGGATTGGTAGTTTCCATTCCTGTCTGTTCTCCATGAAATTGTTTATTTACCTCTACTTGGACTCCTCATTCTTCACTGTATGTGACTACAGGATGTCAGGAAGAGGCCTGAAGTCTCTAACCCCCCAGCCATTACCCGAACCAGAGCCGATGTGAAACCAAGGAGACAAGCCTCAGAGAACACCTCTACCAGCCATGCAAGTTTGGGCTCTAGTTTAATATGGGGAGATGTGGAGAAACCTATTTATTTGGTTAGTTATATGTAACAATGTGTCTGTACACAATATTGTTCTGGTCAGCTTCACAGAAGTACAGTGTAACACAATCCATCAACCAGGACATTCCCAGTTGTGGAACAATCCAAAATAACCATTGTGTTGAGAAATAATACTCCTATATGTGAAAATATACTTTTCTTTCTTCTATATATGTAAATATATATTTTGTATATTTTCTTTTGTTTGTATTTTTGCCTTTATAAAAGGAGATGCTGCCTGTGCCGGAGCTCGTGGCTAGAGGAGAGCGCGCTACTAGCTGTTAGAATAAACATGTCTCTTTTACAAGGCTTTTAAAACTTGTCAAAGTTATTTCTGGAGTCTTCAATTTCTTCTTACAGGGCAAGTTTTCTCGTGGTACAGCCATATCGGGGTATATCTCCGCGTCACATTGGTAGATTTATATACACATATTTATCATCATTTACAATATAACCACTTTGATCCAACCAACTTTACAAACACAAGATAATAACGACCAAATCCAAATAAATAGTGTGTGACGTTTGGGTAGTAACGCTGTAACTGAAACCTTAGCACTATTTATTTATTTGGATTTAGTATCATTATACATTGTGTTTCTAATCTATAATTCAATTTGTACCTCATCATTCAACTGACTTTAATTCTAGCATATTTTCAAATCCCAATTAGGTTATTTAAACAAATTTCAACTGACTATAATTCAACACCAACAATTCAACCAAAAAGTCTGATCCCTTGTGGTGTTGGATTAAAGAAGTTGTACTGTATGGGTAAGTCTACAAATCCACACTACTGTTGCATATAGGGTCTTCCTGAGGTTTATAGATGGGAAGATCAGCACAGGGCAATAACATACCAGCTGTATTCATGAAATGAAACCATTAAAGTACAAATTTTCCTTTGTCAAATATAAAACACCTTCTACCTGGCCTTAACTACTATTTAGTTTGATTAAATACCATAATCAACACTTCACTGTTTGATACACACTCATGGACCAAATTGAAGGAAGTGGCCCTTAGTTTGATTAAATAGCATAATATCAACATTTCAGTGTTTGATATACATTTATGGACTTTAGTAAGTGGAAAGTCTTTGATGTTGCCAGTTGTCTTAATTTTTGAAGGAGACAGAGACAATTTTGTTTCACACTTGGTTATTTCGTGTGTCTTCAAATAAAGGTCATTGTGTATTTGGATTATAGATTATAAACACAAGGTTACAAGACCAAATCCAAATAAATAAATAGTGTGTGATGTTTTGGTAACAGCGTTGTTACCATCATCAGCACATTCAGCACTTTTGTCTGAAGATGGTAACAACACTGTTCCCGAAATGTCACACACTATTTATTTATTTGTATTTAGTCTTATTTATACCTTGTGTCATTGTGTATCCAATAACGTCATAAACATTTCATTAATGTGTATTTGGTCTCGTTACTTTTTTAAAATTCTAATCTATAATCCACATGTTGTATATCTTATCATAATATTTTGATCAATATTCATAAACTTGAGAATCTCTTAAATTTAATAAAAAGGCTTTTTGGCTTAATCAAGAATGGGTATTTGGCCAATTCTGGAATAATTAAAAATCAACGAGAATAGTTGATATTTATTCCAATAGATGGCGCAAGCCATCAGCAACTTTCAGTTACACGATAAGGAGATGCCTTTTTTATAATTTATTCACCTTATCCCAGTATAATGTCACATTTGTACTATTTTTTTCATATTGAGAATCTCTGTTGCTCCACACAGGAGGTGAAGAAACCAGAGTTGAGGAAGGAACCGAGGAGAAACCAGCCAGACACCAGGAGGAAGCCACCAGAACCAAGCAAGCCAAGTCCAACAGGAGCAGCCAAAAGAAACCAGAGAGAAGCCAGAAGAAGCCCTCCACCTGC
Organism: Cordylochernes scorpioides; assembly: GCA_030710605.1. Classification (NCBI taxonomy): domain Eukaryota; kingdom Metazoa; phylum Arthropoda; class Arachnida; order Pseudoscorpiones; family Chernetidae; genus Cordylochernes; species Cordylochernes scorpioides. The sequence continues at coordinate 93,914,488 of CP092873.1, forward strand.
CCAGACCAAGAGGAACCCCCCAGAGCCAAGAAGAAGCCCACCACCAGTGACAAGGAAGAACAGTCCTCCTCCACAACCATCAAGACAGAAGTCTTCCCTACAAGATCCTGTACAACTCCCTCAACAGGTAACTCTCACCTACTTGTTACGTATTGTTATGTTTCTTTTCAGCCATCTTTGTTTGTGAAAAAGGTTTCTGGGAAAACAATATGGGTCGAACTCCGCCATTCTCAAGCCCGGATGTAAAAGGAGGAAGGGGAGCAGTAACAAGCTCATTAAAAAAAACAGGTTTCAGTTGGCCCGACTGATAGTACCCTGTAAGCAGCGTCTGTTCTCCATGTTAGGAGTGGCTGCACAGGGCGTCTGTTCCTCATGTTAGAGGCGGCCATTTAATACCAGGACAAAGTCCAAGTTACACCTCTCTCGGGGGAAATGCTGGATAAAACCAGCGCTTTAACGTAACTGGCATATAACCTAAATGAGGGATAAGCAAAAAAAAAAAATTAATAATTTGGGTTCGTTGTGGATACAGCTTTTAGTTTGATATATAAGTTTCCAGCACTGCACCCCTTAAAACTGGTAACTGATTAAAAGAAAAGGTTTGCAGATTTGGAATTGGCACTCCAAAAAACTCTAGAAAAGATTTTTTTTTTTGCTGGTAACAGATTTAAAAAATGGTTGTTATTGTCCAATATATTGTTATTTTGCTTATTAAATAATATATTAGAAATAGTATAAACATTTATTTTAAACAAAATAAAAAATATCAGAACTTATAAAATAAAAGAAGTTTATTTACCTTCTTTAAAAAATATTTACATAAAAGCAATTTAACAAGACAAATTTGATCCAAAAATTAAACAATCAAAATTTACATATCTCTCGACAGAATGTGTTTACTCTAGTCTTAGTCAAAACCCAATAAATAAATATATACACAATTTAATTATTTTTATACATCTGCGTAACTCTAAGTCCATTTACATCAACTCCCCCTTTTTTAAGATAGCAACACTTATTAAGGTACATATCTATCCGGTGGTCTCCTCTCTCGTAGTGGATATCTCCGGGAAGGTGTAGATTCAGTCGGTGGTCCAGGTGTAGATTCTGATACTATTGTAGCAGGAGTCAGGGGACTTGACGTCTGAGGCCTTGGGTAGCTTATTCCTTCTTCTGATGACGAAACATCCTTTCTCTCCATACTTCTCCTCATATAGTTGGTGTGTACTTTCCTTTCTATTCCATCAGTTTCTATCATACAGCTGTTGCTTCCTACTATTCTCTTTACAATCCCAAACATCCATTTCGGTTTTCCTCTTTCCATCCATCTGTATCTTACTCTATCATTTATTTTGTAGCTATTGCTCTGTTTTTTATTTTTCAATCTCCCTACTCTTACTGATTTCTTGCTCAACATGGAAATCTTCGTTCTAATCTCACGATTTAAAAATATTCCAGCAGGGGATTTTTCTGTTCTAGTCAAAGGACTCAATCTATATGCATATAATGCCTTTATCAAAGCAAACTCAAGGGGTAATTCTCTTTCCTCCGAAATAATTCTTCTCATAGCTTTTTTTATCTCTCTTACAGACACTTCCACTAGTCCGTTGCTCTCTGGATGGTAGGCGGGGCTAAACATCGCATGTATGCCGTTTCTTTCGAAAAATGTCTTCATTTCATAACTTCTAAACGGGGGCCCATTATCCATTACCGCCACCTCCGGGATACCATATCTCGCTAAACATTCTCTCAAAAAGTCTATGCAGAATCCCGCCGATGTATTTGGAACCATTTGACATTCTATCCAATTAGAATGCGCATCCACTAATATCAAAAAGGTTTTTCCCGCAAAATAGAAATAGTCAAGATGAATCCTCTTCCAAACTTTGTTTGGTGGAGTCCACTCAGTAAATTCCTGGTTTGGCAGCTTTGATGTGTTTTCCATACAAATGCTACAGCTTTTAGACAATTTTTCAATTTGCTCATCCATTCCTGGCCAATTTATTCCAATATGATTTCCATGAATGATATTCAAAACATATTCTCTTAAGGAATCGGGGATTATCATTCTATTTCCGAAAAATAGGCAATTTCTTACTATTGTTATCTCGTTTTTAATTCTAAGATAAGGTTTTATATCTACATCTCAGTCAATATCATACTTATCATACTTCTCCCCTTTTTCAGGATTTGGAAATCTTGAAAGAAAATCTGCAAGAGGTATTTCAGTTCCCCTAGTATATTTAATTTCAAAATTATTATTTTGTTGGACATTAATTTGTACCATATCAAAAAATACTATCCAGTCTTTTCCTATGAGAAATTTATTATTTTTAATATCTGTTACTATTATTATTTATTTAAGTAACCCAGGTTCCTGGAGCGTACAGAAGTCGCCAACTACCCGGGATGTCCTTCTGACCTAAGTCTTCTTGGATTTATATACAATGCCAGTGGTAGTCCAATTAATGAGGTGTCGCCAGGCAGATTTCTTTCTTGGGAGATTTTCTAGGGATGCTGGACATATGTTGGTGATACCTAGGAGAGTGGCTGTCTGGAACCTTTGGTATTGGGAGGTTGGGCAAGTGAATAGGAGGTGGTCTACGGTTTGGTCTTCATCTTGGCAGTGGGGGCAAATTGGGTCTTCTTTCGATACCATTGCAAGGTCTGCCTGAATGTAACCATGGCAATGATAAAGTGTTCTTTCGGGAAATTCATGGTGATTTTTGTTGCGTAGAGAATGGCAAGCAGTTCAGCTTGGAACGCTGAGCACTCCTGGTGGAGTTTAAGTTGTATGGTTTGTAGAGGAGGTGGTAGGATGACTCCAGCTCCAACTCCTTCTGATGATTGGGATCCGTCTGTGTAAATGGTGGTGACATTTAGTTGTAGTGATTTGGTAAAATAGATTATCTTCCGTAATGGGGGATAGGGTAAAAAGGAAGGACTTGGGCGTGATTCGTAGTGGCCCGTTTTCAAAGTTTTTAAATATTCTATGTGAGCCTTTATAGAGATATCGAGTGGGGGACAACCCGTCTGTTACTATTAAGTTTAAATGGCCTATTTTATTTTTAAATCTTACCTCTACTTTACATTCTCCAATAGAGGAAATGTCCTTTCCTTGATAATCAGTTAAATAACATTTAGACGGAAACAATTTAATATGTTCAAAATATTTAAAAAATAGATCTTTTGACATAGTTGTTAAAGCCGCACCAGTGTCAATTTCTGCTAAGAATTTTATGTCGAAGACATACAAAATACTCTCAAATTTATTAGTCAGATATTCTATATTATTGATGGACTCACCCTTCTTTCTTGATTGAAAATATCCATTCTTAGACTTTGAATGACATACAGTCGATATATGTCCCAATTGTTTACAAGAATAGCAGAAAGAATTTTTTAAAAAACATTTTTCCGAATGATGATTCATCTTTCCACAATGTTTGCACCTAGAATGTAATTTGTTTATTTCTTTAGTTTCAGCATAAGACTTCATTTTCAGCACATTACAATCTACCGTTTCTATTATGGTAGCCAAATTTACTGCCATATTAAAAGTGAGCTCAGGCTCTTGCAGTAATCTTTTCAAAATAACTTGACTAGAAACTCCCGAAAGGAACTTATCCCTTAGTTGTTCTTCAAAATTTAAGCCAAAGTTACACCTATTAGCCTGTTTTTTTAATTTAAGGACATAGTCTTCTATTTTTTCGCCATGTTCCTGAACCAATTGGCTGAATTCATATCTTTCAAAAATGATATTTAGCTTCGGTGTAAAATGAGCAATTAAAACACTCAAAATTTCTTCGAATTCTAATACACAAACATCTCTAGGTGCGATCAATTCTTTTAGAAAACTATAAGTATTCGCTCCAACAGACATAATAAAAAAGGGAACAATCTTCTTACCTTCGATTTCATTCACAGAGATGTAATGTTTGATTTGTTGAATATAATTTTCAAAAGGTTCTTCTTTCATTATATATGGTTCGAACGAAATCCTTGTTGCCATTGTTATTTTGCTCATTAAATAATTTATTAGAAAAAATAGTATAAACACATTTATTTTAAACAAAATAAAAAATATCAGAACTTATAAAATAAAAGAAGTTTATTTACCTTCTTTAAAAAATATTTACATAAAAGCAATTTAACAAAACAAATTTGATCCAAAAATTAAATAATCAAAATTTACATATCTCTCGACAGAATGTGTTTACTCTAGTTTTAGTCAAAACCCAATAAATAAATATATACACAATTTAATTATTTTTATATGTCTGCGTAACTCTAAGTCCATTTACATCATATATATGATATTAAAATTCGAAACTATTTTAAAGGCGTAAGATTCTTTTTGAAATTAAACAATTTCTACTGCCCTTACTGCAATGGAAAAATTAATGGGAGGGCCTGGCTCATCAGTGGCGAACCCTCCCAGCTGTTTCGCCAGTTTAATCTACCGCTGGGAGGGTTCACCACTGATGAGCCAGGCCCTCCTATTAATTTTTCCATTGCAGTAAGGGCAGTAGAAATTGTTTAATTTCAAAAAGAATCTTACGCCTTTAAAATAGTTTCAAATTTTGATAACAGATGGCGCGCTAGTGCATCATATTATAAATATATGATATTGATGAGACAGAGGCAGGGATGTAGGTCTCAGAGGTTTGTTTATTATGGGGAATGATTCATCTTGGTGGGCCACAGTCACTGGGGACTGGTCCAATGTTGGGTTCCGGGTCCAGTCTAGAGGGGTCGTTGGGTTCTATCAGGACAGCTGTAGGGGTTGATAAGGCACAATTTGGATTATTGATTATAAACACAAGGTAACAAGACCAAATCCAAATAAATAAATAGTGTGTGACATTTCAGTAACAACGCTGTTACCGAAACGTCATACACTATTTATTTATTTGGATTTGGTCTTATTACCTTGAGCTGTAGGGGTTATTACTGCTGTGACTAGACATGTTACTTTAGGATGTATTCAGAGCGGAAGTAAACTCTGGCACAGTATAAATGGTGGTCAACAGTCAAGTACAATTATACCTGTTATCTCTGTGGCGCATTTTCTGAAATAAATAAAATAATAAATAGAATTTATAATTTAAGAGATAACAACAATTTCTAGTCACATGTACTATCTGGTCGGCTACTTGTTAACACACAACAATATTGTGGCGTAGAAATCAAGTCTTTGTATATCTGGAGATGTGAAAGTATTTATTGATTACGTCACGGCGACCAGTCGACAATTATTAACAAATCAATCAAACTATCTGCAGCTAGAGAATATCGAGCAAGCAAGCTAGGTAACTGATTGATGATTCTACAAATAATAAATCTGTTTCCAAATATTTTCATTGAATAATTAAATTAAATAATAAATTATTTCTTCGCCACAATATATACTAAAGCTTAATATATATACTTAACCTATTCAATTTGTATTATTTTAAATTTGCTATAGTTCAAGAATTGTCCAAGCGTGTCACCAAGTTTTGAGGTGAATGTTAAGTGCACGGCAGTTATATAAAGGTTTGCACAGAAATGGAATGGAAGATTTGTCCTTTTGATATCCGGTGCAATAGAAGAATATCTCAAGATCAAATGGAAACAGATAAGGTGACAAACAAAGGAGAATATTTAATGAAGAGCCTTCTAAACAAACACAAGGTAATAAGTCCAAATCCAAATAAATAAAATCAAATTTAAATAAAATAAAAACACCACATAACACACATTTTTTCCGTTCATCATTACTCTTCACAATTCATCCTTTCATACTTCATCCCAAAGGATAGGAATAGTCGTTATTTCTCCTTAAAATAATTAAAATTACCATTTTTCATTCTGTAAAAAGAAACATTTGCGGTAAAACTTGTTAAACGGCGTTCTATAATAATAGCCGCATTATATTGTATTATACACACTATTTATTAGGATTAGGTCTTATTACCTTGTGTTTATAATCTATAATCCAAATTGTGCTTTATCAGCCTTCTAAATAAAATATTCCCAATAAAATGTAAGTTGTAGGATATGTACTCTGGTAAAGATTGGAAGATTGTCTATTGACCATACTGGAGGGATATACTATGAAAAGAATGAAGAGAAATGGAGACCAAGGAAAGATTGATGTTTGGTAATCTAATAGAAATGTGTCTGGGGATTTAGAAGAGGTGAAGAGAATTGCTTAGAACAGGGTGAAATATGGTGTTCCATGATGGTAGACCTCTGTATCCAGAGATTGTACACACTAATGATTGTCAGTACATCAATGATGATAAAGCACAATTTGTATTATAGATTATAAACACAAGGTAATAAGACCAAATCCAAATAAATGGTGTGTGACGTTTCGGTAACAGCGTTGTTACTGAAACATCACACACTATTTATTTATTTGGATTAAGTCTTATTACCTTGAGTATACATCAATGATGATCATCAATGTTGTAGCACACATGTCTATGTAGATATGTTGTTTATACGTAGAGCTGTGCCACAGGAGTCAGCTGACTATGAAGATGACTTTGAGGTAAGTTGTGGCCACAAACCAGATTTTCCTGGACTGAGAGACTTGTTGGCAGGACTACCAGTCGGACTTTGACTCCGACACCAATGATGATGCTGATAAGGAGGAAGAAGAAGAAGATGAAAGCTCCCTCTCCCCCCAACTCTCAGAGGTATAGCATTCCTTCTCTTTCTGCTACCTGGCTGGAAAGTTTTGGTGTTGTAAGCAGTTATCTGTCTGTGTACTGCTTTCATATAAAAAAAACTATCTTCTTCTTATCTGCTATCTTGTTTACACACTTGATAACAGTAACTATTTAAAACTTGCTGTGGTAAAATTTCTCATTCAGTACTTTTGTCTGAAGATGGTAACAACGCTGTTACTGAAACGTCACACACTATTTATTTATTTGGATTTGTTCTTATTACCTTGTTTTTATATAAATAATAATATTCATCCTCCTATCTTATTTCCAACTCAACACAAGCACAAAGGTCACAAGAAATCTGTTTTAAATTATTTTATAGTTTACTAAGCGCAAAGTCGAACTGCTTTCTATGTATATAGACATGTAGGGAACTTACAGTTAAAAGTGGTCGCCATCTTCTACCCACCATGATTATCATGGCCTGTACAGCATGTACTAGGGATAATAAAAATATATATTTTACACAAATAAATTTACTGGCAATGCCTTTCTTTTAAATATCATCAAATATTATCTCTACAGACCTTACTGCAAAGATATGATTTATTGAATGAGAGGGCTTGGCTCATCAGTAGTGAACCCTCTCAGCAGTTTCTCCAAATTAATCTCTAGACCCCTCTACGGAGAAACCGCTGAGAGGGTTCACTACTGATGAGCCAAGCCCTCTCATTCAATAACTCATATCATTGCAGTAAGGTCTGTAGAGATAATATTTGATGATATTTAAAAGAAACGCATTGCCAGTAAATTTATTTGTGTAAAATTTGAACGATAGATGGCAATTAAATTTAATTTACTAAAAATATATATATTTTACTATATTGCATACGTTGTTGCATGGCCTTCAGATATAAAATGTGGGCAGTATCTCACCCTAGTGACATATATTAAATATTTAGGTAATAAAATATGTTGACAAATTAATTTATTTTTTAATTACAGTAGAACAACCTCCATGAGAGGATACTTCTCCACATAGGACAGTTTTCCTCACCAATATTTTTACTACATATTTAGCACTAACTCTCTCTGGTAAGAGGAAACCTCTCTGTGAAGGAAACTTTGGCTCTGTAACTAGGTGTTCTACCATATATAGGTATTAGTAGATGGTTGTCTTCTTCTTTCTTATCTCCACTCAATCATACTAAGGTATCAAGCTTGTAAAGCTTGTTGATGGTGTCTGCCGGGGAAGAGTAGAGCTCATCAATGGATGAGTCAATACAGTCAAGTAGGTATTAGTAGATGGTTGTCTTCTTCTTTCTTATCTCCACTCAATCACACTAAGGTATCAAGCTTGTAAAGCTTGTTGATGGTGTCTGCCGGGGAAGAGTAGAGCTCATCAATGGATGAGTCAATACAGTCAAGTAGGTATTAGTAGATGGTTGTCTTCTTCTTTCTTATCTCCACTCAATCACACTAAGGTATCAAGCTTGTAAAGCTTGTTGATGGTGTCTGCCGGGGAAGAGTAGAGCTCATCAATGGATGAGTCAATACAGTCAAGTAGGTATTAGTAGATGGTTGTCTTCTTCTTTCATATCTCCACTCAATCATACTAAGGTATCAAGCTTGTAAAGCTTGTTGATGGTGTCTGCCGGGGAAGAGTAGAGCTCATCAATGGATGAGTCAATACAGTCAAGTAGGTATTAGTAGATGGTTGTCTTCTTCTTTCATATCTCCACTCAATCATACTAAGGTATCAAGCTTGTAAAGCTTGTTGATGGTGTCTGCCTGGGAAGAGTAGAGCTCATCAATGGATGAGTCAATACAGTCAAGTAGGTATTAGTAGATGGTTGTCTTCTTCTTTCATATCTCCACTCAATCATACTAAGGTATCAAGCTTGTAAAGCTTGTTGATGGTGTCTGCCGGGGAAGAGTAGAGCTCATCAATGGATGAGTCAATACAGTCAAGTAGGTATTAGTAGATGGTTGTCTTCTTCTTTCTTATCTCCACTCAATCATACTAAGGTATCAAGCTTGTAAAGCTTGTTGATGGTGTCTGCCGGGGAAGAGTAGAGCTCATCAATGGATGAGTCAATACAGTCAAGTAGGTATTAGTAGATGGTTGTCTTCTTCTTTCATATCTCCACTCAATCATACTAAGGTATCAAGCTTGTAGAGCTTGTTGATGGTGTCTGCCGGGGAAGAGTAGAGCTCATCAATGGATGAGTCAATACAGTCAAGTAGGTATTAGTAGATGGTTGTCTTCTTCTTTCTTATCTCCACTCAATCATACTAAGGTATCAAGCTTGTAGAGCTTGTTGATGGTGTCTGCCGGGGAAGAGTAGAGCTCATCAATGGATGAGTCAATACAGTCAAGTAGGTATTAGTAGATGGTTGTCTTCTTCTTTCTTATCTCCACTCAATCATACTAAGGTATCAAGCTTGTAGAGCTTGTTGATGGTGTCTGCCGGGGAAGAGTAGAGCTCATCAATGGATGAGTCAATACAGTCAAGTAGGTATTAGTAGATGGTTGTCTTCTTCTTTCTTATCTCCACTCAATCATACTAAGGTATCAAGCTTGTAGAGCTTGTTGATGGTGTCTGCCGGGGAAGAGTAGAGCTCATCAATGGATGAGTCAATACAGTCAAGTAGGTATTAGTAGATGGTTGTCTTCTTCTTTCTTATCTCCACTCAATCATACTAAGGTATCAAGCTTGTAAAGCTTGTTGATGGTGTCTGCCGGGGAAGAGTAGAGCTCATAAATGGATGAGTCAATACAGTCAAGTAGGTATTAGTAGATGGTTGTCTTCTTCTTTCTTATCTCCACTCAATCATACTAAGGTATCAAGCTTGTAATTGTAAAGCTTGTTGATGGTGTCTGCCGGGGAAGAGTAGAGCTCATCAATGGATGAGTCAATACAGTCAAGTAGGTATTAGTAGATGGTTGTCTTCTTCTTTCTTATCTCCACTCAATCACACTAAGGTATCAAGCTTGTAGAGCTTGTTGATGGTGTCTGCCGGGGAAGAGTAGAGCTCATCAATGGATGAGTCAATACAGTCAAGTAGGTATTAGTAGATGGTTGTAAATTTATTCTGATCCTTGAATCCCTTTCTTTAAATCAAGTTTTCTGTATTATTACTATAGTGTTTTTAAAACCATATTTACATATACCCCTAAGGGGGTCGGTGGAAGGCTGGTTAAACCATTGGTTTTCGACCACTACGACATGGGTTCGATTCCCGCATTAGGCACTTTTTTATGTTAAAAAATAAAAAAAAATGCTCCAATGGCCTCCAATTCTTGCAAAAGTCCAACCCCACCAGCGAGTGCAAGTAACCAAACAGGGCTCTGGTACATTTGTAAGTGCAAAGTCGAACTGCTTTTCACATGTGTAGACATGTGGTGTACTTACAGTAAAAGCAGTCGCTAACTTCTACCCACCATAATTATCATGGTCCTGTACCACGTGTACTAGGGATAAGCAACAAAAAAAAACATATACCCCCATTAAAATACACTTGAATATAGTTTTTAAGGTAGGCTATATAAAATTTAAAGCATGGAGAACCTTGTAATAACTTTGTTATCATTCTTCTAAGCATTTTGTGGTTTTATCAACCACATGAAATCTTGGTCCCAAGTGATATTGTGTTATCGCAAAGTTTGATTGTATTATTTTGTAGCAAAATATTTATTGCACTAGCGCGCCATCTGTTATCAAAATTCAAAACTATTTTAAAGGCGTAAGATTCTTTTTGATATTAAACAATTTCTACTGCCCTTACTGCAATGGAAAAATTATTGGGAGTACCTGTCTCATCAGTGGTGAACCCTCTCAGCGGTTTCGCCAGTTTAATCTACCATACCGCTGTTATATTGCATTTTTGGAACTTCCTTTTATAGTGATACTGTTGGTAGACTCTTGGAATGGGTATTTTAGAAGAACTATGGACATAAGCTTTGAGGACTTTAGAAAAACATACATTTTTAAGTATATAATAATCCAAGAAGGGAGAGATTTTGTGAAAATATTAAAGGAGAATTTATCTGCATTGAAACATGTCAATAAAATTAGGAAAAATAAACATCAGAATGACAGGGCAATTTAAAACACAGTAATAAGACCAAATCCAATAAATAGTGTGTGACGTTTCGCTCTTCCGCAAATATCAAATTGTTTCTTTTATTATTATTCGATGAATAGAATATTAATTTTGATATTTACATTTTGCTACTCTCTATACTTTTTCCCTCATTGTCTCTCTGGTATTTTATAAATGCTAATTTTTATTTTTTGCTTATCCCTAGTACACGTGGTACAGGCCATGATAATCATGGTGGGTAGAAGTTGGCGACTGCTTTACTCTAAGTGCACCACATGTCTACACATGTGAAAAGCAGTTCGACTTTGCACTTACAAATATGCCAGAGCCCCATTTGGTTACTTGCACTCGCTGTTGGGGTTGGACTTTTTGCAAGAATCGGGGCCAATTGGAGAATTTTTTTTTAGCTAATTTGTTCTTTCTTTAATTGATAAGGCACAATTTGGATTATAGATTATAAACACAAGGTAATAAGACCAAATCCAAATAAATAAATAGTGTGTGACGTTTCGGTAACAGCGTTGTTACCATCTTCAGAACAGATTAACTACACTTTGATCTTAGCCAAAAGGCCGAGAAGCCTCTGAAGATGGTAACAACGCTGTTACCGAAACGTCACACACTATTTATTGGATTTGGTCTTATTACCGTGTTTTAAATTGCCCTGTCATTCTGATGTTTATTTTTCCTAATTTTATTGACATGTTTCAATGCAGATAAATTCTCCTTTAATATTTTCACAAAATCTCTCCCTTCTTGGATTATTGTATATTCTGGAATGCAGAGAGAGAAAAATAAAGTAAGGAAATAAGCTTCTCCTGATTGTGAAACTGAAAGTTGCTGATAGCTTGCACTGTCTGTTGGACTAAATATCAATAAATAGTTGAATTTTTTTTAGTTATTTTACAGAATATTGACCACTGAACTCCCTATGTTTCTAGGTGAGAGAAGAGAAAAGGAAGCCAGAGCCACTGAAGATCCAGAGTGCAAAGCCAGAGCCCAGGATTCAGCCAGATAGCTCTCATGCCCGTTCCCATGCCAGGGAGAGGAGAGGCTCCTACGTCAAGGAGCCAGTGGCAGTAGTCCCACCAGTGCCTGAGCTACCTTCTCCTGACCAGCAGCTGCAGTTCCAGGATGAGGCCAAGGATGAAGCTGAGAGCCTGTTGGTGGAGCCCCCAGAAGACACTCCCAGCTACACTGAGGACCTATTGGCAGCTGAGGAAGACACCCTGGCAGCCTTGACTCCAGAAGAAACTTCGCCTGAGGAGAGCACCAGGTTCATCCAGTGGGCCAATATCCATGGCTTGTCTCTAGATGGCTGGAAGACTACTAAGGCCAGTCTCCAGATGGCACCGCACAAGCTGACATCGGGCAAGGCACCGCAGGAGACCAGTCTCTATGGCCCCGCAGATATCTGGACAGATGCCACCAGGCAGCTGGCAGCCTCCACAGACTCCCAGCTCCTGGTCAAGCTCAGGCCGGAGGAAGTGTCGGAGATCCAGGGCAGACTGGAGCCCCATCCCAGCATGAGAGGCTTGAGGAGGTTCACCCTGCCCTCCAGGATGTTGGCCAGGACCCACAGCAAGGCCTCACGGAGCAAGACTCCCTCTCTGGAGCTCCTCTCACAGAATCTCAAGCAGCTGGCCAAGCCCTCGCAGGATCCCCCACCCAAGTACTTCAATGCCTTCGTCCGGTCCCACCACCGCCCCATTGCCACAAGCAGGAGGACCAACTCCACAGATCTCCCCCTGACCAGAGAGAAGAGAGGATCCTCCGACAACCTGGAGCTGCCAGTAGCAGAGAGGCTGCACTTCAGGATCAGCCAGCCGGTCTCCCACGAGGTGCAGGAGCAGTTTGACCGGCTTGCTCAGGTGTACACGGGCCTGGCCAAGCCTCTGTCCAGAGCCAACCAGAAGTCCTATTTCCTCACCAGGTTCCCTCCAGCGGACTTCAGGAAGAAGGAGGACTGGCAGAGGATTGAGATCCTGCCTCCTGCTGTTGTAGAAGAAGAGAAGGAAGGCTGTCCCCTGGTGTACACCTTCCCCCAGTGGGTCCAGACTGCCAGGGACTTGGCTGAACCTGGCAGGCCCCTGCTGGCCCTGAAGAAGAACACTCTCAGCTCCAGGCCGCTGTTCCTCCTCCAGGACCCTGAGGTGGACGACAGGGAAGTGGAGTCCCTCTTTGAGCCCAAGGATAAACTCAGGTGAGCTCCCTCAACACAGCCTGCCATATCTCTATTTATAAAGTGAAATGTGAAAAGTCTCACCAATGCTATATAGCACAAACAGCCAGAACTTTAAAAGAAAGAATGGGACACCATGAATATGCTCTAAAATAAGATAAAATTGAGAATTCTGCTCTTGTAGAATATTTAAAAAATCACAGAGCATAATAATTTCTATCTAAAAGAAACTAGATTATGAAAAAAAAAAAACTTTTTAAGAGACAATTTAAAGAAGCCTCTCTTTCATTCTAAATAAATGTTCCACAATTAACAGAATGGAAGAAAAAGTAAATATCAATGGAATTTATGGATATGCTTTCAATTATATCTACAGTAGAGCTACCTCCCTGTAAAGGACACCTAATTACAAAGCCAAAGTGTCCTTTAGGGAGAGGCGTCCTCTTACTGGAGAGATGCTGAATAGTAAAAATGGTAAATTTGGTAATGAAAACTATCCTTTGTAGAGAGGTGTCGGCTAAAGGGAGGTTCTACTGTATATATTTTTTTAAATAAGAGGGTTTTTTCCATTTCTAATTCTAAGAATAATATTTTTGGGTTTTTATAGAAAACTATTTTCTTCTTATCTCTTATATCATGTTTACATACTCACATCATTCAATTCCCGCATTGGACACTTTTTTCTGATAAAAAAAAAAAAAAATGCTCCAATGGCCCCCGATTCTTGCAAAAGTCCAACCCCACCAGAGAGTGCAAGTAACCAAACGGGGCTCTGGCACATTTGTAAGTGCAAAGTCGAACTGCTGTGTAGACATGTGGTGCGCTTACAGTAAAAGCAGTCGCTAACTACCCACCATGATTATCATGGTCTGTACCATGTGTACTAGGGATAATTTAAAAAAAAAAGGTAATTTTATCTGATGATGGTAACAATGCTGTTAGTGAAATGTCACACACTATTTATTTGGATTTGGTCTTGTTACCTTGGGTAAAAAAAGTAAGAAAAAGAAGAGAATAAAACCAGGTAGTGATGATATATGTAATAATAACCCTATCCTGACCGCTCAAATAAACATTTTCAACAGCACAGTGCCATCTAGTGGAATAAATATCAACTAAACTTTCTTCTTTCTTATCTAACCATCATGACTGGGTGAAGTAGAATACATCTGCCTTTGTCATTAAGACTGGGAGCACTACTCAGTGGCAGGCCGACTTAGCTCCAAAAGAAATGACCGCCTCTGACATGAGCAACAGACACCATGTGCAGCCGCTCCTAACATGGAGTACAAACACTGCTCATCCTGTATCCCTGGAGCCCTTACAGAGTACTATCAGCCGGGCCAGCTGAACCCAGGTTTTTTTAGTGAGCTTGTTACTGCTCCCCCTCCTCCTTTTTCATCCGGGCTTGGGACTGGCAAAGGCGGAGTTAAACTTTGCTTTAGGTCTATTCCATAATATTGACCAACCCATTTTCTTGATTTTTTTTTTTCATCAGTAACTTTTAAGTAAATAAAATAGAACTCTAGTATCTTGTAAGTAACAAACCGCTTTCTAACATGTGTAGACATGTGGTGCACTTAGAGTAACTACCTACCATTTAACTCCGCCTTTGCCAGTCCCAAGCCCAGATGAAAGAGGAGGAGGGGAGTAGTAACAAGCTCGCTAAAAAACCTGGGTTCAGCTGGCCCGGCTGATAGTACCCTTTAAGGGTTCCTAATACAGGGACACAGGATGAGCAGCATTTGTACTCCATGTTAGGAGCGGCTGCACATGGTGTCTGTTCCTCATGTCAGAGGCGGCCATTTCTTTTGGAGCTAAGTTGGCCTGCTACTGAGTAGTGCTCCCAGTCTTAATGACAAAGGCAGACTACTTCACACAGTCATGATTGTTGTTGAGTATCATGGCCTGTCTGTACCATGTATACTTGGGATAAGTAAAAAATATATACACCAATGGACAAAACTTAAGGAATTTGTACCTTTAACACATGTATATCAGATAAGAACTCTAAAAGATACAAGGTAATAAGACGAAATCCAAAAAAATAATTAGTGTGTGACATTTTGGTAACAGCATTGTTACCATCATCAGACAACACAACATTGTTACCCAAATGTCCCACACTGTTTATTTATTTGGATTTGGGCTTATTACCTTGTGTTTATAATCTATAATCCAAATTGTGGCTATCAACTCTAAAATATATTAGTGACCTTTATTGAAAACATGCGAGATAACTAAGTGTGAACAGCCTCTGTCTTCTTAAAAGAAAAAAAATAGATGACTGGGGACATCAAAGACTTACCACTTTCTCAAGTTTTGTTCCATGAGTGTATATATTATGCACATTTGCTTCAAACATGTCAGCTTAGAGGACATATGCACAGCAGCAATGGTAGATATGATGGAACATGACTTGTGGCAACAGGAGAAGAGGCAAGGCAGTCTTGGAGCTGATTTCCCTCAAGACAGTTCACATGGACCTGCTGACTCCGGAGATGCTTCTACCGGAGGATAGGTTCCACCAGCAGGTAACTAACTCTCAGTTTACTCTCCATACAGTAGACCAAACCTCCCATTAGCAACCCATCTGGTACACAACCACCTCCCTGAGTAACCATCCATCACCACCTCTTTTATCTGTTAACATCCAAAATTCATCACATACATCTACTTCTGAGGGATTATCATCTCTCAGAACAAGAGCATGTTGGTCAAATTAAAGTTTAAAAAAATGACTTGGACTGAGATTTATAATCCAACCACAGTTAACTATTTGGTAGATATCCTCTCAGCATTGTAGTCTTCTTCCTTCTTTCTTATCTCCACTCAATCATATTAGGGTGTAAAGCTTGAGACTTTTGATGATGTAGTGCATTAAAATATCAATCAAGATCTCCATCAGAGTATAAGTTTCTTTATCTAATTTTGTCAGTTTCTTTCTTTAATTGAGCACAGGAGATTATCATCTACACTCATGGAGACAAAAATTAAGGAAGTTGTACCTTTTAGCACGTATATCGGGATTGAGACAATAACTCTGAAAGATATTACAGTGACCTTTATTGAAGACACACGAGATAACTACACTCATGGACAAAACTTAAGGAAGTTGTACCTTTTAGCACGTATATCGGGATTGAGACAATAACTCTGAAAGATATTACAGTGACCTTTATTGAAGACACACGAGATAACTACACTCATGGACAAAACTTAAGGAAGTTGTACCTTTTAACATGTATATCGGGATTCAGACAATAACTCTGAAAGATATTACAGTGACCTTTATTGAAGACACACGAGATAACTACACTCATGGACAAAACTTAAGGAAGTTGTACCTTTTAGCATGTATATCGGGATTCAGACAATAACTCTGAAAGATATTACAGTGACCTTTATTGAAGACACATGAGATAACTACACTCATGGACAAAACTTAAGGAAGTTGTACCTTTTAACATGTATATCGGGATTCAGACAATAACTCTGAAAGATATTACAGTGACCTTTATTGAAGACACACGAGATAACTACACTCATGGAGACAAAACTTAAGGAAGTTGTACCTTTCATCATGTATATCGGGACAATAACTCTGAAAGATATTACAGTGACCTTTATTGAAGACAAACAAGATAACCAAGTGTCAACAGCCTCTGTCTCCTTCTAAAAAATGGATGACTGACGACATCAAAGACTTTCCACTTCCTTAAGTTTTGTACATGAGTGTAATTTGTCAAGTTAGGTATGGTTTAAACGGAACTTTAATGTCGAATAGAAACATCCCTGACTACTAAATGCGACACCCGCAGGTCCCATCTAAGCCAGCAAGTGTTGATGTTGTGTAGGTGGGGTCCCAGACAGAGGAGGGCAGGTCCGTGGAAGTCCAGACAGACAGCCAGGAGAGAAGGGACCACTGGACTCAAAGTCCTCCCCACCCCATGCTAGGCCATGTGGGTCTAGGTGAGGGAGTCCTGGGATCCGGACTAGAACCTGCGGACCACCAACCCAGCACCAAGTTTGCCTCCTTCACTTCCTTGATCAACTATGGAGCAGAGGTACGTAGCTTCACTCTGTGTGGGGCTCCAGCAATACTTGACTTAAGTTTTGTTCGTCAAGAGAGAGGATTCTAAGGTTTCAAGGGCCCTTGGAACCTTAGAATAATTTTTAACGCCTTGCCAAATGTTTTAATTTTTGTTTGCTCCTGACAAGGACAAAAGATTTTTGTCGAAATGTCGAGGTAATAAAAAGATTTACTGGCCGAAGCATCTTTATTTTCAAGAATTAAGTGTTTTTATTGTTTCTTGTCCCTTTGTCCAAATATTATACAAATTCCACAAGTTCATGCTCCTCAAGCTATTATATTTTAAGCAGCAGCCTCTCCCAAAGGTCCTGTTTAGTGCATCTAATACAAGCCAAAATGTGTTTTGGAGCTGCAGGTGCCAAGCTACATTTTGAGCAAGTGTGTAGGGTAGATTTTGTTATTTTTCTATTTTCAATTTCTTGAGATGGCCTGTTCTTTGTTGGTGCTGTCTGAGGTTCAGAGCTCCTCCAGGGTCCACTCCACAGTACCAGCTGTACTAATATCATGACTTAAGTGTGGGAGCATAGTGTATGCAACTAAAGCCTAATGGTCCTGGTTTTATTGTCTCTTTATTATTTGAACCTCTCTTCTTTTTTTTATAATCTCAATGCTTAAAAATAATACAAATTCATGAAAGTGCTAGTTAATGATAGTATACCTTTGTACATCTGTCGTTGATTCCAAAAATCTGAAGTCCACACCACAGTGTCCAACTTATCTTCAGATAATCACTCCTAACATAGAGAACGGCATCTTTACTGCTGACCTTGACATGGATTCAGAGCACATACTGTGGCACTTAGCTACAGGTGGAGTCACTCCTAACATGGAGAACTGACATCTTTACTGCCGACCTTAACGTGGATTCAGATGTAGCTGTTGGCTGGTACTGCTTACTTTCAATCGCAGTATAGAATTTTTCCGTTCACTATTGATATACATATAAGCTATTAGTTGGCAGTAAATCATCCAGATAGATTTCTCTCTTTAAGAGGCAACATTAAGAAGGCCTTTAAAGTCCTATATAAAGCTAGAGATATATTGCAAATTGTATTTAAGAAATACATCCCTGGATGATTGTTTGCCAACTAATATAACGCAAGGAATTATAATTTTTGAACATATCTCTATATATATATAAAAGTCAATGTCTGTCTGTCTGTTTCGCGATAAACTCAAAAACTACTGAACCAATTGGTACCAAATTTTGCATGTCGCTTTTTATAAACCTGAGGAAAATTTTCGGCTACATTTTGATTAGTATTTTTGGCTATTTCTTTTTTTCATTTGAAGAACTTTTTTTTTACGCGGAGTAATCCGGAATGGAATGAATACCCAAATATGGCCATTTTTTATACGCATCGGTGGTTCAGTGGTAGAATGCTCGCCTGCCACGCGGGCGGCCCGGGTTCGATTCCCGGCCGATGCATTTTTTTTTTTTTTCAATTTTTAAAACTCATTTATATTATATACTAGACGTATGACCCGGCTTCGCCCGAGAATTCCCCCGATTTCAATTTCCTTCATACTGAAAGTACATCAATAATAAATATTAGAAGTGCCATAGAATAGCAATACAGAAGTAACACATAAACTACAGGAAAAAAGTGTGTGTGATGGCAAAAATTGTATTATATTAGTGTTTAGGTATTCGATTTAATTAATATAGTTGATATTATAATATATATTTATATTATATATAATATAAATGAGTTTTAAAAATTGTAAAAAAAAAAAAAAGCATCGGCCGGGAATCGAACCCGGGCCGCCCGCGTGGCAGGCGAGCATTCTACCACTGAACCACCAATTCTTATAAAAAATGGCCATATTTGGGTATTCATTCCATTCCGGATTACTCCGCGTAAAAAAAAAAGTTTTCAAATGAAAAAAAGAAATAGCCATCGGGGGAATTCTCGGGCGAAGCCGGGTCATACGTCTAGTAATCTATAGTTAGAGGCATATTTTCCTGTTCATTTATTTGCATATTTTATAGTTACATATTTTCACCATCATTTGCATATCTAACCTATTATTTGGATCACTTTTGTTGCTTCTACAAGAGGCAGAAGAAGAGGCTCCAATTTTTTACCTTAATGTCTATCACATATCCCAGTGTAACTGCTCAGAGATTGAAGTGGGCTGGCAGGTGATGGCGGCCATCTTGGAAGAGGAAACCTCGCTAGCCTTGCCCCCTGGAGGACTGGAGATCCCACTCCTGCCCCTCTGCCCAGGTCAGACCCTCACTCCATTTCTTTCTGAACACAAAGTAATAAAACCAAATAAATAAATAGTGTGTGTCGTTTCGGTAACAGCATTGTTACCATCTTCAGACAAAAGTACTGAATGAGAAATTTTACCACAGCATGTTTTAAATAGTTACTGTAATCAAGTGTATAAACGATGAAAAAGCACAATTTGGATTATAGATTATAATACAAGAAAATAAGACCTAATCCAAATAAATTATTAGTGTGTGACGTTTCGGCAACAACATTGTCACCATCATCAGACAAAAGAATAAAAAAATAAAATTTAATTATTCTTTTGTCTGATGATGGTGACAATGCTGTTGCTGTAACGTCACACACTAATAAGTTATTTGGATTAGGTCTTATTTTCTTGTACAAGTGTATAAACAAAATAGCATATAAGAAGAAGATAGTTTTTTAAAAACCCTAAAAATATTTTTCTTAGAATTAGAAGTGGAAAAAAACCCGCTTTTTTTAGATATAATTGAAAGCATATCTATAAATATTATTGATATTTCCTCTTTCTTCCATTCTGTATTAATTAGAGCAAGGATAATTTGTGTAGCTAACATCTTACAGTGGATTTTTGAAAAATTCTGTGTATTTGCTTTGTCCTTTTTATTTTTAAATATTAAAGATCTCCTATATTTTTCTTGTCACTACACTAGCATAAAAGGGAAAATGCTTCAATCCTAAATGAAATTAAATATGTTTGATCCCTAGAATCCCAAATATGTAAACAAATACTGACCTACTTTGGACATATAATGAGAGCTAATGGTTTAGAATGGATGTTGGGAAAAGTTGAAGGAAGAGAGGAAGACCTTCAATGAGATGGCTGGAAGAGATCAAGAAAGCTACCAGAAGGTCACTAGATGAGAGTGATGATCACTAACAGATTAAATTGGAGAATTTTTGTCACCATAGTGTCATCAAAAGTTGACTTGATGGACACAACAAACACTAACAATGGTGTGAACTACCTTGCGATTTCTTCTATCTGCTTATGTTGTTGCTTGTATATGTATACTAGCCGAATGAACCGGGCAACGCCCGGGGTTTACCCGATTAAATGCTTTTATTAAAATACTATTCGTTACAATTATAAATTGGCGCCGTGGATGTCATTCTTGTATAGTATATAAATGAGTTTTAAAAATTGTAAAAAAAAAAATGCATCGGCCGGGAATCGAACCCGGGGCGCCCGCGTGGCAGGCGAGCATTCTACCACTGAACCAAAAGCAAACGGTGACAGAAGTGTCTCGCGCAATGGCGGCACCAAATGATGGGGGGGGGGAAAGGTGGCGTGATCGTAGCCGACCAATAGGAGGGCGCCATTCCAAAAAAAAAGCAAACCGTGACAGAGGCGAGGCGACGAAGAATGACGCTCGTAACTGTATATAGAATGTTTATTTAATGCTCTTTTCTTAATTGTTTATTTTCCTTTTGATATTTCTGTTACAAATCGACTTGCGTTCTCCCGTATTCCCGAAACCAACGTCGATATTGCCCGTTTCTTGAGAAAATACGGTGTTCACACGCATTTTAGTAATTCACCTTCCGTCGAACTCAAACTCCGGCATCCCATCACAAAAAGTTCTAAAAAGCAGGACCCACTATCCGCCTCTAACGCAGTGTACAAAATTAAATGCTCAAATTGCGAACTACATTATGTTGGTGAAACCGGCAGAACCATAGAAATCAGGACTAAAGAACACAATAGAAACATCATGAACAAAGACAGCCGTTCCCAGATTTATCAGCACATGGCAGAAACACAGCATTCATTTGATTTCACAGACACCCAATGTATTTACAGTAACATAAGCGGAAAATATCAACGACTGGTTCTGGAGGCTTTGGTTTCCAATAAAATTCCAAGCCTCAATAGAAAAATAGAACTACCCCCGCAGTACATAGCTTTTTGTAATAGCATGGACCCCGCATAGGGAAGTTTAACCTCAAGTGTTTTCCCGAATTATGTATATATTTTATTTGTTTTAAACTTATTTCAAACTGAATTTCTCGCTCGCTCTCTGGGTGTGTTGATGCGTGCTTGTTCGTGGCAATTCCGCTTTAATTTTAATTTTCAAATCTTACTTAGGTGGATGTATTTACCTCTCCACATATTTATTATTATTATTATTTTTTTTTTTTTTGGATTACCTGATGAAAAGCATTTTGCTTGAAAGCTTGTAATTTTAATAAAAAGAAACTCACCACGCTATATTTTCGTTTTCTCTTTAACTTACTCTACTACAATATGAATTATTGTAAATAGTTTCACGCGCAATTATCCAGATCGGATATAGCGTGTCTTGTTTGCAACTGGTAATAAATAAATAAAGGTGTGAAATAATCAGTTTAATTGCATGATGTTGTGTTTGCATACACTATCAATTTTCTACCATATCAATCTGGGATCAAAACCTGCGATAAGCACTCTTTTTGAAAAAAAAATAAGGCTTTAATGGTCCTGTTGTTTCCTAAATGTCACACACTATTAATTTATTTGTATTTGGTCTTATCACCTTGTAGTTCTAATCTATAATCCGGGGGGTCGGTGGAAGGATGGTCTAAATCATTGGTTTTCGACCGCTACGACCCGGGTTCGATTCCCGCATTGGGCACTTTTTTCTGATTTAAAAAAAATATATAAAATGCTCCGATGGCCCCCGATTCTTGCAAAAGTCCAACCCCACCAGCGAGTGCAAGTAACCAAATGGGGCTCTGGCACATTTGTAAGTGCAAAGTCGAACTGCTTTTCACATGTGTAGACATATGGTGCACTTACAGTAAAAGCAGTCGCCTACTTCTACCCACCATGATTATCATGGTCTGTACCACGTGTACTAGGGATAAGCAAAAGAAATCTATAATCCAAATTTTGCTTTATCATATGCAAATATCTCTTATTGCCTCTCTTTCCTTGTATGTAAATAATGTGTTTTGTATTAAACTAGCTTGCCCTGTCCCTCCAATGTTAGTTTTTCCATGTGACTATGGATTGTTCAGAAGTACGTAGGGAGAATGTGGTGCTTCAGGAAGTGAGGTGGAAGTCATGGCAGTATCGGACTCCACGCCCCAGTTGGTGGCTACGGTACACACACTGATGGAAGGTCCGGGACTGGCTCAGGGCATTGTCAGTGTGGTTGGACTGTGGAGTCCGCACCAGGTATCATCTCCACACAGGTCTGTCTGTCTCATCTTTCCTTCTTTGTAGGATATCTCTGACTTCGGGGGGTTTCCAGAGTCTTGGTGAGCTGCTCTGAGGTCCGTTGCTGCTGTTTCGGACCCCAGGTGTCCTTCCTGCTCCTGGCTGGGATGGTAGGTTCATCCTAACTAGTCCACCGGATTGTAAACAATATAGTCTGTCACAGGGTGACGGATCCCTAGCACTATGGGATATACGCACAACCAACGACAGACTGGTGGGGGAGACTGCTGTCATTTTCCCCACATTCACCACAGGTAAATCTCACTACAACAAAACTTCTGTGAAAAATAATACTAAATATTGTACTGGGATCAGGTTTATAAATACAGTAGAACCTCCCATTAGCGGATACCTTTCCACAAAGGGGGTCGGTGGAAGGCTGGTTAAACCGTTTGGTTTACGACCACTACGACCCGGGTTCGATCCCCGCATTGGACACTTTTTTCTGTTTAAAAAAAAAATGCTCCAATGGCCCCCCGATTCTTGCAAAAGTCCAACCCCACCAGCGAGTGCAAGTAACCAAAAGGGGCTCTGGCACATTTGTAAGTGCAAAGTCGAACTGCTTTCACATGTGTAGACATGTGGTGCGCTTACAGTAAAAAGCAGTCACTAACTACCCACCATGATTATCATGGCCTGTACCACGTGTACTAGGGATAAGCAAAAAAAAAAAACATTTTTATAATTTAACAACAAATTAAAAAAAAAAGACCTAATCCCAATAATTTATTAGTGTGTGACCTTTCGGCAACAACATTGTCACCATCATCCCTGTGTTGTTGCCGAAACGTCACACACTAATAAATTATTTGGATTAGGTCTTATTTTCTTTTATTATAATCTATAATCCAAATTGTGCTTTATCAATTTAACAACTATCAGGTAAGAGGACACCTCTCTCCCTAAAGGACACTTTGGCTCTGCAATTAGGTGTTGTCTTTTACAGGGAGGTAGTTCAACTGTATATTAAATGCATTACAACTTCTTTTCAAGAGGTAACACCTTGTTGCAGAGCCAAAGTGTTCTTTATAAAGAGAATGTCCTCTTTACCAGATAGCAGTTAATTGGTAAACATGGGAATTTTGGTGACTGTCTTTTGTATAGAACTGTCCTCTAGGTAAACATAAGCTAATAAGACCAAAATCCAAATAAATAAATAGTGTGTGACGTTTCGGTAATAATGCTGTTACCGATAAAGCACAATTTGGATTATAGAGTATAAACACAAGGTAATAAGACCAAATCCAAATAAATATATCGTGTGTGACGTTTCGGTAACAGGAGGATAACAAGGAAGATGGTAAAATTTCTCATTCAGTACTTTTGTCTGAAGATGGTAGCAGTGTTGTTACCGAAATGTCACACACTATTTTTTTATTGGGATTTGGTCTTATTACCTTGTGTTTATAATCTATAATCCAAATTGTGGCTTATCATGTCCTCTAGGTAAAATATCTTCTCAAAGAGTAGATCCTATTGTATGAGGTATCTGCACACTCCACCTTTATATAAAAATCAATACAATATAGAGTTGCCGCAGGATGATATTCATGTACCAAAGTAGGCACCTCTCCCTTTAATTGTCTATCAGAACGATGAACTTGTTCATCACTCTTGTAAAAAAAAAAACTTTAATAGTTTTTTTTTGCTTATCCCTAGTACACGTGGTACAGGCCATGATAATCATAGTGGGTAGTTAGCGACTGCTTTTTTTACTGTAAGCGCACCACATGTCTACACATGTGAAAGCAGTTCGACTTTGCACTTACAAATGTGCCAGAGCCCCGTTTGGTTACTTGCACTCGCTGGTGGGGTTGGACTTTTGCAAGAATCGGGGGGCCATTGGAGCATTTAAAAAAATTTTTTTTTTTTGTTTTAAACAGAAAAAAAGTGTCCAATGCGGGAATCGAACCCGGGTCGTAGTGGTCCAAAACCAAACGGTTTAACCAGCCTTCTACCGACCCCCCACTTTAATAGTGATGATAAAGAATTGGCCAAAACACCATTTTTGGAAAATTCAGACAAAAAGCCAACAACCTGTATACCATGGTTTAGGGCTATGTCCCTCATCAGTACAGGGGACGGCTTCAATTTCATAACATCCTTAGAGAAGGGTTATGGAATCAGTTGAAATTACCAAACAGCTGTTAACTGGTAAAGTGGCAAGGGCCGTTTAGTTCAAATTAAAAGGAGAAGTGATAAGGCACAATTTGGATTATAGATTATAAACACAAGGTAATAACACCAAGTCCAAATAAATAAATAGTGTGTGACGTTTCGGTAACAGCTTTGTTACCATCTTCAGACAAAAGTACTGAATGAAAGTAGTCAGTACTTTTGTCTGAAGATGGTAACAATACTGTTACCGAAACGTCACACACTATTTATTTATTTGGATTTGGTCTTATTACCTTGTGTTTAAGGAGAAGTGACTTTTCTGGTACATGAATATCATCCTTCCCGTAACTTCATGTTGTATTCTTGCCTGGAAAATGGCCCTTGTCAATTCATCAGCTTAAACACCCGTTTGGTAAATTGGACCAATTTCATACCCCCTCTCATAGGATGTTATGAAATCGCCCCTGTACTGATGAGAGCTATAGCCTCAACCATGGTATACAGGTTGTTGGATTGTTGTCTGAATTTTCTATAACTGGTGTTGTGGCCTATTCTTTATCATCACTTATCTCTTCTTCTTTCTTATCTCCACACTGGGTGAAGTAGAATGCCTTTGTCATTAAGACTGGGAGCACTACTCAGTGGCAGGCAGACTTAGCTCCAAAAGAAATGACCACCTCTGACATGAGGAACAGATGCCATGTGCAGCCGCTCCTAACATGGAGTACAAACGCTGCTCATCCTGTATCCCTGGAGACCTTACAGGGTACTATCATCATGGCCAGCTGAGCCCTGGTTTTTTAGTGAGCTTGTTACTGTTCCCTCTCTTCCTTTTTCATCTGGGCTTGGGACCGGCAAAGCCGGAGTTATCATCTTGTAAAGTGTGATGAACAAGTACATCGTTTTGGTGCATAAATAATGGGATAGGTGCCTCATTTGGTGCATAAAAATGAATATAACTGTGAAACCATCTGTTAGGATTTTTATAAGTTGTTTTTTCATAGATTAATTTATTTATATTTTGACCAGATGACCGGACGATTTTACATGTATATAATTGGTTTTAAATGATGTAAATTAGTTAGTTATGATAGGAAATTAAAAGTGTTGATTTTCTGAGAGGTGTTTGTGTTTACTCTGCTCGATTGTAGACTAGGAAAGAATTAGATCTGTAAAATCTTTGTTTACGTAATGTAATTAGCAAACGTATTATAAGATTTATTTATTGGGGTATTAGATATATTTATTTACTTACAGGATTGTTGTTAGTATTAGATAGCGTTAGTTCTTTTGTTTACATTCTATATCGAACTCAACTGTGTTGCCGAGTACGATAATCACTATATTACATCTCTCCTTTTTTATAAATCCATTCTTTTTGGTGGCTTCACCTGGCGACCGCTTCTTGTGAACTTCCGCACCTCTCTGGTCTCCTCCTCTCCAGCTGGATTATCAGTTTCCGACTGCAGCTCCATCCTGTCAGAACCTTTAGGCTGAGTTTCTTGATCTTGCTCCATAGTTGAACAAGCACTTCCACTGGGTTCTTGCTCAAGGATGCTTTCATGGTCTCTTTGGGATTGGTTAGTTGTAATATGTGATTGGTTTCTTCTGTAGAGTCCTTTGTTGTTCTGGACTGTATAGGACCTTGGACCATCTTCTCGAACTATTGTGGCTGGTTTCCAGTTTCTTCTGTTTTCTCTTAAATAAACTTCTTGTCCGATCTTGAAAGTTGGTTCGTCTCTTGATCCTTTGTCATAGTAGAATTTCTGCTTGTTTCTGGATCTTCTTAGCTTTAAAGTGACATCTTTTTGGATGCAAGGTCTTAGCAATTCTTTGCTGATTGGCAAGATTGTCTTTGTTCTTCTTGAAAGTAGTCTTTGTGCTGGTGATCCCATGTCTTCTCTTGGAGTATTTCTATAGTTGAGTAATGCAATCTGGATATCATCTCCACTTTGTTTGCATTTTCTAAGAATGTTCTTTGCTATTTGCACAGCTCTTTCAGCCAGTCCATTTGATTTAGGGTAATGTGGACTTGAAGTCTTGTGATTAGACTTCCATTTGTTGCTGAATTCATTAAACTCTCTTGAAGCATAATTTCTTCCATTATCTGTCTCCAGAACTTTAGGAATTCCATGTATGCTAAAGTTTCTTTTGAGAAATCCAATGGTATCTTTTGAATTTATGGTGTTAGTAGGTTCAAAGTTTATGAATCCAGAATAACTGTCTATAATCACAATGTATTCATTCCCTTCAAATTGAAAGATATCTGATGCGACAATTTCCCATGGGAGCTCAGGAATTTCTTTTAGCATTAGGGGTTGTTTTTGTTTGTCTCTTTGTGTAGCTATGCATGTCTTGCACTTTTCTACCATGTCAGAGATATCTTTGGACATTCCTGCCCAATAAATGGAGTCTTTGGCTCTTTTGGTACAACCAGTAATGCCTAGGTGGCCTTCATGTATCTGTTTGAGAACTTGTTTTTTGATTGATTCTGGTATTATTATTTTGGTTCCCCTCAGAACTAGGTCTTCATGAATGGAAAGTTCATCTTTTATATTCCAATATCTTCTGCAAGATAGAGGAACTAGTGACTTTTGGTCTGGCCATCCTTGGATTATTGTTTCTTTTAGTTCTTGTAATTCTGCATCTTCCTTTGTAGCTTTCATGATGTTGGTTGTTGATCTATTGTCAAATGCAGTAATTAAAAGGATTTCTATTGGATTTTCTTCTAGAATCTCATATGATTTGCAATCTCGACTCAGTAAGTCTGCGATCAAGAGCTCCTTTCCACTCTTGTATTTAATATTTGGTCCATATTGATTAATTTCCATGAATATTTTTTGAAGTCTTGGTGGCATTTTATCCATTGGTTTTTTGTAAATGGATTCTAACGGTCGATGGTCTGTTTCTATTAAGAGAGATTTACCATATATATAGGTATGGAATTTCTTACAACCAAATTTAATTGCCAGAGCTTCTTTTTCTATTTGAGGGTAATGCCTCTGAGCATCATTTAATGCAGAAGAAGCATACGCAATTGGTCGATCTTCTTGGAGTAAGACTGCTCCAATGGCATGTTGGCTTGCATCAACCGAAAGTACCACATCTTTGTTAGGATCATAATACTTTAGGGTTGGCGCTTGTTTTAATAAGTCTTTTATTCTTTCCATATCCTTGTCCATCAAGCTGTCCCATTGCCATTCTGTGTTTTTCTTCAGAAGCAATCTCATTCTGTATGTTATCTCTGAGAGATTTGGGATGAATTTATGTAAGTATTGAACCATTCCCAAAAGTCTTTGTAGTTCTTTTTTGTTTGATGGTGACTTGATATTGTCAATGGCTTTGACTTTTTCTTCATCTGTTTTTATTCCATCACTGGTGAAGATATGTCCCAAGAACTTTATTTTTGTTTTTTCAAATTCACACTTGTCCTTATTGAGTCTTGCTCCAGCTTCCTGAAGAGTAGTCATGACTATTTTAGTTCTTTCTCTCAGTGTTTGGATGTCTTCAGCATGGATGAGTATGTCGTCCATTGAGTTTTCTACACCAGGTATATTCTCTACAATATTGGATATGGTATTCTGGAAAATCTCCGGGGCAGTTTTAATTCCAAATGGGACTCTAAGGAAAGCATAATGCCCCCAAGGTGTGCTGAAGGTCAGGTAAGGTTGTGTTTCCTCAGCGACCTTCAATTGCCAAAAGCCTTTTAAGAAGTCAAGCTTTGTGAAGTATTTTGAATTTTTGATATTGGAAGCTATGTCCTCTATCGTTCTTAGTGGGTAGTGTCTTCTTAGCAGGATCTTGTTTAGATCTGATGGATCAATGCAAATTCTATATTTCCCGCCTTGTTTCACTACCACCATGTGGCTTGAGACAGGTGTCGGTTCTTCCATTCTTTTTATCACCTTACTTTTCTCCATTAAGTCTAGTTGTTTCTTGACCTCATCTTTTATTTTAAGGGGTATTCTCCTGGGTGGTTTTATTTCCAACTTATGGTCCCCTTTTGTGAATTCTGCTCTGTATTCAAAATTCTTTAAGCAACCATCTCCGTTGAACAGCTGGTGAAACTCTTGTTCTACTGGTTTTATTTCATTTATTCTCTTGAGTAGTCCTAGCATAAAGCAAGATTCACTGCCCAGTATTGGTGTGGTCCCTGTTTTGGTGACAATGAACTTAATGTCTGCCTTGATGTTGTTTATTATGCATGAGGCAATAATTTCTCCTTCCACCTTAATTCTGTGGCCTGAGAATGATTTTAAACTTTTCACTGAACTTCTGTTAAGTTTTGAATTTATTTTCTTGAAAATGTTCCAAGGCAAGACATTGCACTGAGCTCCAGTGTCCAATTTTATTTTGAAAGGTTCAGTGTTGTTTATTTGGATTTTTTCCATTGGTTCACTAGTGAATTCCGACAATGAATTAATTTGAAGACTAAATTCATCATTTTCTGTTTCTTCTTCTTCTAAGGTATTGATTTTCTTTTTATACCTGAAATTTGATCTGCAACATTTTGCAAAATGATTTGCTTTTTTACATTTATTGCAAATTTTTCCATATGCAGGACATCTTCTAATTGGATGTGTGCCGCCACATTTTTCGCAATTGTCTATTAATTTTGGAACTTCTTCCATTGTTACATTCTTTTTTGGCCTGAAGTTCTTTTTAATGACTGATACTTCTTGATCCGAATGCTGTTGCATGACCTTTATTTCTTTGTTTGTCCTTTCTGCAGCCATGCATATTTGTATTGCCTTATCCAGGTCCAAATCAGGATCACTTAGAAGTTTTTCTCTTGTGTGGTCATCATGAATACCAACAACAACCCTGTCTTTGATTAGTTCATCTTCCAAACTTTCAAACTTGCACTTTGATGCTTGTAAGCGCAATCTTGTGATAAATTCTGTAATTGTTTCAACCATGCTTTGTTGTAATTTATTAAAGTTATAACGTTCCATGGTATAATTCTTTTTTGGCAAAAAGTAGTTGGTGAAACGTTTTTTGATTTCTTCAACTTTTTTAGTTTCTTCTGGAGATAGTACAAATGTACGGTAAATTTTTTGGGCATCGCTTCCTATTATTGTCATGAACGACGCGACTTGAACTTCTGGTTCTTTCTTTTTCATCTCCGTAGCAGTTTCATACCAAGAATATTGTTGAAGCCAATCTTCCCACCTTTCTCTATTAGGATCAAAATGTTTTGGTGCCTCCATGGTTATTTATTTAAATATTATTCTCAAAGCTATTTATTTCCGCTTATTTTTAAGTTTGGAACTTTTGTTAACCCTTTCTGTTTAGAACTAGGGTTAGCGAAATACGCTACTTTTATTTATTTCAAAATTTAAACTTCTGACACCATGTAAAATCTTTGTTTACGTAATGTAATTAGCAAACGTATTATAAGATTTATTTATTGGGGTATTAGATATATTTATTTACTTACAGGATTGTTGTTAGTATTAGATAGCGTTAGTTCTTTTGTTTACATTCTATATCGAACTCAACTGTGTTGCCGAGTACGATAATCACTATATTACAAGATCCTAACAGGTTATAGGCCCAGCACGCTTCCACTGCGCCGTAGAAAGAAATTAGAAATTAAAGCTGAAGAAAGTAAAGAAGAAAAAGCTGAAGTTAAAGCTAAGAAGGTAAAGAAGAAAATTTTAAGTTGGGCTAAAGAGAGAAGAAAAGTTTGTTAGGCTAAAGAAGATAAAGCTAACTAAGATAGAGAAGAGAATTTGATTATTAGAAATTTGAGCGATTTAAAGACTGAAATTTGTGCAACGAAGAAGAAGAAGAAAAGATTTAAGTTATATATTTTTTTTGTCAGATTTGCATAACTAGAGAAAATCAATGGCTGAAGAATTGATTCCATTGCATTGAAGATTCATTCCTGGATGACATCGGTGATTGTAGGCGAGCGATCGATGCATGGCAGATACTGGAGGACATCCACACAAAGTATGGCTTACTGCATATATTACAGCTACTAAGAGAGTTTTTCAACATTGTCAAAAGAAATGACGAAGATATGAAAGAATATTTTGCGAGAATAATGGAATGCCATAGAAAATTAGCAAAGTGTCACTGTCGGATTCCCGATTTTAGACCAACGGGAATGGAGCATGTAAGATGTGACTTAGTAAAAATTTCCTTATTAAGATATACAAGTGTGACATAGAAATAGACAAATATAGGACTTAAACAGCTAAGGTTATACTTGAGAAGATAGAATATCAGATAATATATAGGGTACAGAAGGATTTGAGGACTACGCAACTCTAAGTGAGAACTTGCTTCCATACCAGGCGTGAGAGGGACCCCCCAAAGGGGGCACAGATCGGGGGAGGACCGTTGATGGATTCCTTCCTGGAATGTATAGAGCGTCGGGTGTCGCGCGGACTTAACAAGGTCTATGGAATGTGGAGTTCCAACATCCACCCCCCCCCCTTCTTCTTCCATGAAAGAAATAATGGCGGGCCCCCCAAGGAGGGCTCAGCTATCCCTTTATGAGACTTCTGGGATAAAGTCCTCCCTCGACTTTATTCGCGAAATCTGGTACGACTTATACTATTGACAATGACATTTGTAATATTTTTAAAACAAAAAAGGGTTTCAATAACATCATGAGGGGATCAAAACCAATGAGTGATAAGGCAAGATGGGTCTTTACTAAGATTAAACCAACGAATAATATAATGGTAAGTATGATGGAAAAAACACACTGAAACACAGGCAGGAGGACTGGCCTATTTAATCACTGAGGACATGACAGGCACTTTCGACAGTACATGTGGTCAGCAATTTATTGGAAGGCTTAATTTTATTAGTAGTATTCCCTCCAAATAGGTAAGAACCATACAATATTTCATTTTAAACAGTGAAAGAAGGACAAATTCCTCACATAAAAATATAAATATTACTAAAACCTGACAGAGAGATATCCTCAAGGCAGCCCTAATAAAGTCGTATTTTGCAACTGTTGCTGTGTCAATATATCACAGCAAAGATATAGTACACAACTCTATTCCATCAGAGTCGGTAGTTCTATTTTCAATACAATTTTTTGATAATAAGATGTGGGGGGTAGTACCATAAAACAGAAGAATGAAATATGTATGAGGGGAAACAAAACTCTCCATATAAGTTGTATACTAGATATTTATTCGGATTAGGCAAAATTTTGGGGACATTTCATACTGGCGAGACATGCTATTTACATAATGATCTAGGTAGAGGTGACTTAAGGTTACAAATTCTTCTTTATAAAAGGGGAAAGCCTAGATCTCCATCTATTCTAGCGGGACAAAATATACGAACCCTAACATTCCCTTTAAGTTACTTAAAGCCCTTTAGGGCCCATTCAAAAATCTAAATAGATTAGCTTCTGCTCGAAAAATAAAGGGGGGGCTAAGCCATAATGGCGAGGGGCTTACCTTCTCTCGAAAGCGGCGGCAAGGTCTGGTCTCCTCTACATCTCAGGCCCGACTGGCTGAATCTCTCCTGTCACTGAGCGACTCTGTCTATCTCCTCGATTTAGCCAAGAAAACCTCCTTTTATCCTTGTCTCTCTTCATTTTCATTCGCTCCTCACGCCAAAGTTTCTATTGGCTGGCATTTTCATTCGTCGAAAGCAAACACGCACGTGATCATGACCGCGCCTCCAATTTACCGTGTTGCCGCGCAAAAAAAAAAATTGTATATTGAAAAACAAATTAAATTCCTTTAGTAAATTAAATAATATATATATCCCGAGTATTTAAAAAAAAAGGTTATTGATTTAATGTTTATATGACAAATTGTTTTCCTTTGGTCACCTCTAACTAAAATGAGGGGGATATATGTACATATGGTACAGCAGCTCCCAGCACGGATGTCTCTGGATGTCACCCGTGTCTTCCTCCCCACCAGGCATCAGCTTTCGGCATGGAAGTCTGGTGTCCTCAAGTGTCTAGTTTTATTTGTACATGTGCTCTTTGTACATCCTTCGTCTCGGCCCTTCCGCAGCGGGCTTTGGGTCTTTAGAGCATCGTCGGCCATCGTTGGGAGTTCTCCACCTAGGCAACAAACACTTTGGCGAGACACTGCGTATATATTTATATGATGTAAATGTTTACATCTTTGTTGGGTCTGTTTGGTTGAAAATCTGACCCAACAATTCCTCCTCTACCAGAGTGAAAGAATGTGTTTATTCCAGTTCATATTTGTTCATATTCTATGAGAAATATGAAATTGGGAGAAATGCATTCTTTTATGATATCAGTATGCAATCACTGACACTCGGGTAAAGGAGGGACACACGGGCCATGAACCTGGAACATGTTAGCTCATCGTAGTATCGAGGGAAATTCTACCCTACCATTTAATGGGCAATGTACTAAGCCCATCCTTTCGCTGTCTGTATTCCGGGGAGTCTTAGCCCAGATGTGAGTCGAGTCCACATGTTCCCAGCCATAGTCCCTATGGTGGAGGTGTGGGATGGTCTAAGCACCGATTCTATACAAACAAATTCTTAGTACCTTCTAGGTAAACATAATTATTAAGGGCGCCAAGGAATTGTGCGTGTTAACATAGATATGTACAATTCCTAAAACATATCTAAAAAAAAATAATAAAAAACTTTATTAACTCTGTATGATACATATGACAGCAAAGGAATGGCTATACATGGTTACAATGATAATGATAATAAAAAAACTAAAATTGCAACTCCTATCAATGACAATAATAATAGTGCAAAACAGAAACGTGGGAAGTGAATATACATATTAAAGTTGCACGGATACGATGTATGCCAAAGTGGAGCAATGTAGATATACGCGATGTTAAAATAAAAAAAAATTTAAAATGGATATTTACTATAAGTAGGAAGGGAATGGTTAGATATATGTATATATAGGATAAACTATGGTAAACAGATGAGTATATAAATTGTGATTAGAATCTTCATTCGGTACATTTGTCCGAAGATGGTAACAATGCTGTTACTAAAATGTCACACATATTAATTATTTGTTCTTTCTATATATATAAATATACATGAATATAATAAAGGAATGATACATGCTATATAGTAATAATGAATATATAATGATAATAAAACGAACAGATATGCATTGAGGGTCTAGGTCATTTCACTAGTATTTCACAATCTACATGTAATATCCTAAAACTTGTTATTACCAACTCGTCACTGGGAGTGTTTGTCTGGTGTGTTCCTCGCTTCTCTTAAATCAAGGAAAATATTTAGGAAGGGAATTATGGTAGTCAATACGTCCCCAAACCAGACTATTTCCAAATTACCTTATCTGAGGTGGCAATCTCACCTATCTTTGTCCTTAGCTGAACATTGTTGTTAACCTCTACTATACATTGTTTAGCTTGTCTATAGAATGTGTACTCATATTTTTGACCAACAAATCCACTTTAATAAAAAAATTAACCCTGATAATAATTATGATGATTATCAACCTAGGTCTAACTTATACCCTGTGATACATCTTCCCACTTGAGTTCTTAATATCACTCTGAAAATTTGACTCTACGTCCAAAATAAAATAAAATAACCCATTGCTCTAGGCCATTTTACTGTCAAAACAAAAAAAAATTGATATTCGATCTTCCCCAAAAAAAAAAAAAAATTATTCCTTTTTAAATCTGGAACGCTGTATTCGCTTGTTCTGGCAATCTGCCTCAGAAGTTCATTTAGGTGGCCTACTAATTTAAAATTTATCTTAACATAGAACGAGTTATTCTTGTAAAAAAAAAAAAAATTCTACATACTAATTGGTGTTTAGACTTAAATTCGTTCCAACTAAACGTATGGTAGACTGATAGTCTTTAATTAGGTGATTAACTTTTGCTAGCTTGGGGCGATATAAAATGCAAAGAATCTGGACAGTCCATCTGTCACTTTGCTAATTGGTACCTAAAATCTGTAGACGGAATCGCTTCGTCTAATCATAACTTGTTTCTTACATGCTCAATTGTTAACCCTCATTAGAAAACCCCTTTAGACTTTGACTTAGAGACAAGGAGTTACAGGGAATTCGATTTCTTTACCCACCACATGTTTCTAAGCTCGTCCATCGGGGATTGGTTCCAGGCTGCACAATATATAGAAGAGCATCCAACGTGCTGATCCTTTCCAACCTCCCGACTGGATCACCCTCATTTCAGCCACGCTTAAAGCGTCGTAAACTATGATGTCAGATCGGTTATCCGAGGTTTGTCGTTAAGCACCTTGCTAACGACATCGGCTACTAAATCCCCCACCTAGCACAAAGTTCACCTGGTACCTCTCCGCTTCCTCTAAAGAGGAGGGGACTTGCAGGCTTTTGGCCTGACCGTGACCTCCCACAAATCCCCAGTCTGAGAATCGAAACATGGTCATTGCCTACGATTCTTAGAATTCAAGTTGATATAATGAAAAAGAGTAGTTGAATACCCTGATAATAGAAATCAATTTTATACTCCCTTAGAAGGAGACCTAACAAAATGGAGCGAATACCTTTCCTAAGAATAGAGTTGTACAGTCCTGTGAGGCTATCGTTCCTAACAAATAAAGAAATCAAAAATTAAAATTGAATCTATTGGTTCCCTAACCCTATTCTAAAGTAATTTTGGTCTAACAGTATAATTATTTTTAACCTTGACACATTCACTAAGATTTCCCATTCATACATTTCATTCGCATCTTGCACATAAACTAAAGTCAAAAATTGTTATAAACGCCAAAACACTCAATTATCTCTATCAAATAAACCCTAGCAATTGCTAAATTCCAGGACTAATGTGAAATCAAATAAAGTTTTCTAATTAAAACAAAGTGGGGACTAAAGCCCTATTAACTTAAATAAACGCCTCATACAAACTCTATATAAATTATCTACCCATAGATAGATATTATTTATAATTAAACAGATAAATAAATCAAACTATGTTGATTGTCAACAATTGTATTCTGAAATCCAGCCTATCACTTTAACTGTGTGTCTAACAGTTTGAAAATCTTCTTATCTTGACACTTGGTGTCTAAACAAAACGAATCATCAAAACTAGCACTTAAATGGAGCGAACTGAACTTCAAGCATTTACCTCATTGCCAGACCTGATAGACCTACAAGTGTTTTTCCAACCCTATTTCTTATATAGGTCATTGGCATTCTTCTTCCTCTGCTATTCTGCTAAACTCTTTCTTTGGACTTATAGGGCTTTCAGTACCCAGCTCGTTCTGGAGTTTAACAACAGAGGTTACTTGTTGCTCTCTATCATATAAATTCTTAGACTGTAATTGCCTTACACACACTCATTAGAAATTCTCTTTGGACTGTATAACTGGACCCAGGGATTACAGGGAGTCAAGTTTTACCCAACGCAAGTTCAAGTCTGTCCATAGAGAATTGGTTACAAGCACAGCAATTGCCCAGTGCGTCTAAGTCCCTTAATTATTTTTAAAGTTGAACCAATGTTCAGAACCTTCAATAAAAAAATTAAAACAAAATAAACTGTTGAACTCACGACTTAAATCACAATTTGCTATCAACACAGAATAGCCTCTTCAATAAAAAAAAACTGAAAATCCTTTAAGACCACAATCTAGGGCCTTTAACTCACACTCTAATACTTCATACTATGATCAAAACTTTAACTAACTCTAGTACACATTCTATAGGTTTAATCATTGGCAACCTGGACATGATTTGTACTCAGTGGG
The DNA here is from genome assembly GCA_030710605.1 of Cordylochernes scorpioides. NCBI lineage: Eukaryota > Metazoa > Arthropoda > Arachnida > Pseudoscorpiones > Chernetidae > Cordylochernes > Cordylochernes scorpioides. The sequence continues at coordinate 93,950,828 of CP092873.1, forward strand.
CCTCTTGACCCTGGTTGAACGGCGTATTTCAGGGCCGTCAATATTGCCACCAATTGCCCTATTTACTACCTCAGGCGGGTTTCTTAAGGTTGCTGTCTCTCGTGGTCCCTCTGGTCGAAAGTTGGACGAAATTGTAGCATAAAAACAAAAATTAAAAACTAAAATTTTCCTAAATCATATCCTGACAAGTTTGCGAAAGCTCTTCAAAACGATGTGCTATATTAAAACAAGGTTGTGACACAACTCATAAAGATGACAAACTATCATTAAAACAAGGTTGTGAATACTCTTTTAACTATGTACTACACTATGGGAGGTTGTGACAATTCTACACTAGGAGAGGACGAAAAAAACTCAAGGTATCGTCCATGTAGTGAGCAGGAGGCCCTACCACGACCCCGAAGTACAAGAACAGACTGTCCAAGGTCATGTGACTGACTAGTAAACAGCGGGACGCTGTTTCTCGTGTGGAGGGAGCGGTGTCAGGAGGACAGAGTTTCCTGGTATTCCCTCTTATCTGGAACGACCGGTCGGGGTAGACAGTGGTGTCACGTGGAAGGGGGAAACATCTGAGTCCCTCCCTCTTGCTCTAACTGCTGGGTCGATTTGGCTCATGTAAATAGTAACTCTTAATTTATATCTAAAATCTCTCATATAAGTCATCAAATAAAACGGTGTAAAACGGTGTTCTATACAAGGATAAGGTTGTGACAAATTTCTCTAAATGACACACTAATATTAAAACAAATTGTGAAGATCTTTAAAGATGGCAACAAACACTACAGCAAGGTTGTGAGACGATATACTGCACAAAAAACAAGGTTGAGACAAATAACACACAAACACTGAAACAGGGTGTTAAAGCTCCTTTCAACGGTCACTTAACACTAGAACACACGTCATAGTTTAAAGTAAAAAGAAAATCTGCAAACTCTCCAAAGTTCACCACAACACTAAGACAAAATTGTTAGCTTAAAATAAAAAAATTTAAATTTTAAGGTTCATTACAACACTAAAACAAACTCGTAGCTAAAAAAATAAAAGAAAGCTGGAACTCTTTAAATCACAGCCTATCACTAAGAACAAAGTGTTGTTAATTAAAAAAAAAACTGAGTAACTCTTAAATATCATATATCAACATTAAAGCCAAGATTGCAGCAAAAATAAAAGGTTGTTTCTTAACAGGAGAATACATATTTGTTATTTAATATATAACCTAATATTAAAACTAATATAAACCTACGTGAATAAATTAGTGTATACAGTTGCTCAAATTTAGGTAAATCAGCTTACACAAACCCTCAGTGCATAATATGTACTATTTACAGATATTGGTATCTAGTCTAAAACAAATTATCTATTAGCACTATGTGGCGAAGAGCCAAAAAAAAAAAATAGATCTATCGAGGCGATATTGCGGTCGACAGCTACGCTTTAAACATTGAACGTATTTTCTTCTATCATCTTCCCACCGTCTGATCGCTATCTATCAAGGGGAGGGGGGGGCCGACGATTTCTATTTTTAATTGCCCCGGCTACAACTCTCTTATCTCGTGGTGACTCAGAATTACCCCCGCTCGGGGGCCTACTGAGGAAGCCGGCCATCGTGTTCTCTCTCCCCGGGACATACACAAATGTCACGTCGAAGACCTGGATGATCTCTGTCACCTTGTTAGCAAATTACAAATTATGAATATACAATTGTTCAATATCTAGAAATTTCTCCTATCAATTTACCTAATCCCTTTAACACGTGCATGTGTCCATTACCACTTAGCGGCTGTTATTAGAAATTTTCCTCTTTCATTTATACAGTATGAGGCATAGTAATTAAGGCTGCATTTCCATGAGTTCGATTCTTCTTACAACATGCTGAAACGAAATCAAATGTGGTTATATGACCACTGTCTATGGAGTAACATGGTGCATATTGGGCTGGGAAATGACAAAGTTATTTCGCTCCTTTAAGATTCTAATTGTGACTGGGTTTTCTGTTGAGTTATGATGATACACTGTGAATTTGGTAGGGAAGTTATTTTGTAGGATTGTGTTGCATATCAGGGGTTTTGCTTGTTCCTGGGTTAGAAATTTTATATTATTCCTTATTACTGTCAGTCTGGTAATTACATTCCTGGCTCATGAGATATGTGTGCAACTTGTATAACTCACTGTGGAAATATTTGTGGACATTTAAGAATTTACGGGAGTATATCTAATATGGAGTCGTCACCTCAGCTCGATCTATCCACATTTTTGTTCTGGAATTTAGCGCCATATTCTAGATGGACTTCATTGCCACATCTATTGTCCAGGCGTATCACCTTGAGTGTCAATTTTTAGGAAACATCATCTCGTCCTAGACCTTTCTTCTCTTCATGCTGGCACATCTTCAATGACATTTTCCATGTGGTGAACACACCCTTTAAGCGGTCTATCGGCATCCAGTGATCAAACTTGGCAGAAAACGTCGTCAAAGGGGGCCGCCCTCCTCACGTGTCTAGCTATCCAACCAATCACGATACCGCCTCACGCCTACAGGTTCCGAATTACATTCAATGTAATATCTTTGCTCGGGTGTCCAGGCTTTATCAATCCTTATTCACAGCCTTTAGGTGATATTACTCCGCACTGGGGACTCGCATCCCGCTAATTTCCTCATTATATACAAGTGTTAAATCGAGCCTCGATAAACTCTCCTGTCTCCTATACCCCCATTATTAGATAGATCCTGTCTCTAATACAGGTGGCTTTTGCTGCCTTGTCATCAACTTAAAGCTGTCCAAGCACGCCTCGGGATATCTCAGTTGTCTTGCAGACACACGCTCCAGTCATCTCCTTTCCTTTGAATATTTTAAAGATTATCCCAGGTAGTTGTCATACGTTAATACATAGTTCCACAGTGATTAAAAGTACTCGCGCAAATTGGTTACTATATCTATTCCTTGAGATTCTGCCATTGGAATGTTAAAACCAGATTTCTATCCATTATTGATTTCAAAAATAAAAAAAAGGTTCACGAAGAGAGAAAAAAAATGCGTCCTTTCTATGGTGGTCAAACTTCTCTCTTCACGGGTACGCTAACTGGATCCTCAATTCTATTTTCATCTTATGGCTCATGTATTTGTCACTCTCCCAATCCACTATGCGCTGGAGAAAAATCGATTAACTATCTCTTAGCATGCTAGCCCTAATGTGGATGCACAGGCTAGCATAACTTGATAGAAAGCGCTATTAAAATAAAGTTAAGGAATTTGTAGCCGGCAATAATTATCAGAACTCACCTCTGCTGTGAGAAAAATTATATCAGAGCTATGATGAGAAAAAAAAAATTCTAAGTCATTTCAGTAGACTACTGTAAAACACTGATCACCGTTCTAGATTTGAACCATGGCAATCCAACCTCATTTCTCATACTGTATAAAATAATCTAAGAGAATAAAATAAAATAAAATTGTAATCAATGGTGCTCGCAACAGAATTCAAAATGATTGAGACACAGAACATTATAAATAATGTCCAGCAAGCAGGATATCAAACCACCTTTATATTACAACATTTCCACAAAAGTATAACTATCAATAACCCAATAAACAAAACCACAAATATCTATAGGGCGGTATGTTACATTCCATACTCACAAACATCTATAACAATAGCCAACTACTTAAGAAACTTCGGCATCCAAACATATTACTGCAATTCCCCTAACATAGGCTCCGCCATTAAAAATCCACTACCTAGAATAACCCTAATATCATAAAGCCCACTAACCAAAACAGAAAAATAAAAGGCAATATATTCCATAGAATGCAACAACTGCCAAGCCAAATACGCGGGGGAGACAGGAAGGAGAGTCAGCAATAGAATATATGGACATAGACGCAACATTATAAATCAAGACAATAGATCTCTAATTTTCCAACACTGCAAAGAAACAGGCCACACTTTCGCATTAGGAGAACCTAGAATACATTACAATAACATAAAAGCAAATTTCAAAGGCTTATAATTGATTCTTTATTATTCAGAAAGCACAATAGCATTAATAGAAAATAGATTTGCCCGAAACATATAACACAATATATCCTAGTACCAGCTAATAATATCAACAATAATATAAGTAACTTATATGTAATAGCCAATAACCATTATAAAACTAACTTAAATAATAGAATTCCTAACCTATAAGATAATTCATAGAATATAGTAAACAATAGTAAAATATGTAAATACCTTAACCAAATAAAAGAAAAAAAAAACATATCTTAAGTAAAAAATAATATGCAAAAACATCATAATGTATTTATATATGTATATGTACATAGAATCATAATAGTTCTAGCATCAGGCGGCGTTATATTTTCTTGATATATTATATATGTTTCTCCTGTAGAAGGGCGGACAAGCCCGAAAGCTTGAGAAGACCGGAATAGAAGATACTCATCCCCATAAACGTTTTACTTTGATATCAGAAATCAATGATATTAATAAGGCTTTGTCACAAACAATGTGAATCGTAAATGAGCGCGGCGAGTGATGCTGTAGACGCCGTCTCAACTTAACTTTCATTGCCTGATAAAATGCCAGTGAAACGGAGAGTATGAATTAAAATTCACGATTTAAAATCATAACAGTAAGTGTGGTTAGAAAACTGAAAGGGCGCTATGAATAGCTCTTAAGATTAGCGGAAAATCACAAGGCAACAACATGACATTCCTAAGTAAGACAACTGGAAATTTTGTAAGTCACTCTAGATATAGACTCTTAACTCAGGGTGTGGACTACTTCACCAATTTAATTATTTAAATAATTAAATAGTATGGCTTTTCATTAGGTATGTATTTCTAAAGTATTTAGGATGAAATATATACTGAATTCGGGCCCCACGTTGGGCGCCATTGTCGGATTCCCGATTTTAGACCAACGGGAATGGAGCATGTAAGATGTGACTTAGTAAAAATTTCCTTATTAAGATATACAAGTGTGACATAGAAATAGACAAATATAGGACTTAAACAGCTAAGGTTATACTTGAGAAGATAGAATATCAGATAATATATAGGGTACAGAAGGATTTGAGGACTACGCAACTCTAAGTGAGAACTTGCTTCCATACCAGGCGTGAGAGGGACCCCCCAAAGGGGGCACAGATCGGGGGAGGACCGTTGATGGATTCCTTCCTGGAATGTATAGAGCGTCGGGTGTCGCGCGGACTTAACAAGGTCTATGGAATGTGGAGTTCCAACGTCCACCCCCCCCCCCTTCTTCTTCCATGAAAGAGATAATGGCGGGCCCCCCAAGGAGGGCTCAGCTATCCCTTTATGAGACTTCTGGGATAAAGTCCTCCCTCGACTTTATTCGCGAAATCTGGTACGACTTATACTATTGACAATGACATTTGTAATATTTTTAAAACAAAAAAGGGTTTCAATAACATCATGAGGGGATCAAAACCAATGAGTGATAAGGCAAGATGGGTCTTTACTAAGATTAAACCAACGAATAATATAATGGTAAGTATGATGGAAAAAACACACTGAAACACAGGCAGGAGGACTGGCCTATTTAATCACTGAGGACATGACAGGCACTTTCGACAGTACATGTGGTCAGCAATTTATTGGAAGGCTTAATTTTATTAGTAGTATTCCCTCCAAATAGGTAAGAACCATACAATATTTCATTTTAAACAGTGAAAGAAGGACAAATTCCTCACATAAAAATATAAATATTACTAAAACCTGACAGAGAGATATCCTCAAGGCAGCCCTAATAAAGTCGTATTTTGCAACTGTTGCTGTGTCAATATATCACAGCAAAGATATAGTACACAACTCTATTCCATCAGAGTCGGTAGTTCTATTTTCAATACAATTTTTTGATAATAAGATGTGGGGGGTAGTACCATAAAACAGAAGAATGAAATATGTATGAGGGGAAACAAAACTCTCCATATAAGTTGTATACTAGATATTTATTCGGATTAGGCAAAATTTTGGGGACATTTCATACTGGCGAGACATGCTATTTACATAATGATCTAGGTAGAGGTGACTTAAGGTTACAAATTCTTCTTTATAAAAGGGGAAAGCCTAGATCTCCATCTATTCTAGCGGGACAAAATATACGAACCCTAACATTCCCTTTAAGTTACTTAAAGCCCTTTAGGGCCCATTCAAAAATCTAAATAGATTAGCTTCTGCTCGAAAAATAAAGGGGGGGCTAAGCCATAATGGCGAGGGGCTTACCTTCTCTCGAAAGCGGCGGCAAGGTCTGGTCTCCTCTACATCTCAGGCCCGACTGGCTGAATCTCTCCTGTCACTGAGCGACTCTGTCTATCTCCTCGATTTAGCCAAGAAAACCTCCTTTTATCCTTGTCTCTCTTCATTTTCATTCGCTCCTCACGCCAAAGTTTCTATTGGCTGGCATTTTCATTCGTCGAAAGCAAACACGCACGTGATCATGACCACGCCTCCAATTTACCGTGTTGCCGCGCGAAAAAAAAAATTGTATATTGAAAAACAAATTAAATTCCTTTAGTAAATTAAATAATATATATATATCCCGATTATTTAAAAAAAAAAAGGTTATTGATTTAATGTTTATATGACAAATTGTTTTCCTTTGGTCACCTCTAACTAAAATGAGGGGATATATGTACATATGGTACAGCAGCTCCCAGCACAGATGTCTCTGGATGTCACCCGTGTCTTCCTCCCCACCAGGCATCAGCTTTCGGCATGGAAATCTGGTGTCCTCAAGTGTCTAGTTTTATTTGTACATGTGCTCTTTGTACATCCTTCGTCTCGGCCCTTCCGCAGCGGGCTTTGGGTCTTTAGAGCATCGTCGGCCATCGTTGGGAGTTCTCCACCTAGGCAACAAACACTTTGGCGAGACACTGCGTATATATTTATATGATGTAAATGTTTACATCTTTGTTGGGTCTGTTTGGTTGAAAATCTGACCCAACATCACCATGGATTTGGGGATGGCGAATTGGCGTTGATTATGTTATTGGGATTACCAAAAAGTTACGAGTCGCTGATTCTCAGTTTGGAACAGCAGGAGGAGAAGCTATCTACTAGTGTGGTTAAATCCAAATTACTTTTCGAAGATAAACGACAGAACCAGCGTCAAATTCCTCAAGAAGATCCTAATAGCGCTTTTGCGGTAAGAAGAAAGGAGGATACATGCAAATCACCATGTCAAGAGCGAAATAAATTTGAATATGATCAACCAAGGAATTATCAGAATACGTGGACGGAAGGGAAAAGGGAAAACTATAATTACTCCAGGCAGATAAGATGTTTCAGTTGTGGCAAATTAGGACACATAGCTAGGAATTGCAGATTTGCCAACTCATCAAGGAGAATTAGTGAAGGTTTGCTGAAACAAAGTATGTTAGACCTTACTCATAAAGTCCTATTTGCAAATAACTTGAAAAACAATAACTCTCAGAATATCTGGTTTCTGGACAGTGGAGCTACTGAACACATGACGTCGAACAGACTGAAAATGACTAATACAAAAAGTATTTCAACTTCGGTTGAAATGGCAAACAATGAGAAAATAAAGGTATCAGAGATGGGTGATGTAACCATCAAACTTGGTCACGAATATGGAGGTGAGACCTTGTTCTTGGAAAACGTATTATACGTTCCTGAATTAGACGGAAATATTTTGTCTGTTGGATGGATTGAGGAAAAAGGAAACAAGGTTTTATTCCAGAATGGCAAGGCCTCTGTTTTTGGAAGTGATGGTGAATTAATTTTGAAATCTAATAGAAGAGGAAGAATCTATACAGTGGAAGAACTGAAGATAGCAAAAGTGAAGTCACCAAATTCAGATATCTGGCACAGAAGGCTGGGACACATTTACAAAAGGGATCTCCAAAATGTGAGTGACACAGCTGAGTGCGAGGTATGCCTTGAAGGTAAAATGAGAAGACTTCCATTTCCTTCCAAACCTGTCGAAAGTAAGAAAACTTCATCACCTTTGGAGCTCATCCATTCGGATGTAGTGGGTCCCATTAGCCCAATGTCGAAGGGAGGAAACAATTATTTTGTGACGTTCATAGATGATTTCACTCATTACACTACAGTATATTTTATGAGGTCTAAATCAGAGGTACTAGAAATGTTTAAAGAATATAAGAACAGTGTTGAGAATTACCACAGCAGAAAAATCAAAGTACTAAGAAGTGATAATGGGACGGAGTATGTTAATGGCGAATTTAATAAATTTATTAATGAAAATGGCATCAAACGACAACTTACAGTTCCAAGAACACCTCAGCAAAATGCAACTGCAGAAAGAATGAATCAGACATTGCTAAACACAGCCAGATGCATTTTACTTGAATCAGGGATTTCCAAATCATTCTGGGCAGATGCCGTAAATACAGCTTGTTACTTAAGAAACAAATGTTCTAGCAAGGCAATAGGTAACAAAATACCAGAAGAAATGTGGACCGAACGGCCAGTGAAGATTGAGCATATCCGAGTTTTCGGTTGTCAGACCTGGACATACAACGACCAGCGTCGATCCAAATTTGACTCAAGGAGCAGAGAATGTGTTCTAATTGGTTATCCGGAAGGAGTCAAAGGATACAAGGTTTGGGATATCAGAAACAATATGGTCTTCGTAACCAGAAGCGTCAGATTTAGAGAAGATGTTTTCCCAACTAAGAAAGCCGATAAACAAATTTCACATGAAACTGATTTTTTTCAGGTTTTAAATAACAATTTTGAAGAAGACTATGAATCTGTAAATGAGGAAGAGACGAAATTTGTGGAAAGAAACCAGAAAGACGAAGAACTAAAGAAGGAAGATGAAGGGGAATACCAAAATGAAGCTGCAATCCCAAGAGGATATTCAGGGACTGATGGGGCAATATCGGTAGAGAAAAATCTGAATAACTTAGAACGAAAAGAGGATGAAGAGCAGGCCTGTGAAGACGAAGAACTGAGGAGAGAAGATGAAGAGGAAGGCCAGAATGAAACTATAATCCCAAGAAGATCTTCAAGAATTGCGGCTTGGCGGATGGAGTATTGCAGATTTTCTAACTAGGGGAATTGGAAGAAAAAAAAACTGACCAGGATCTTGGCCACTCTAGGCCTCCGATGAGGGTATGAAAACAACTTTAAAATGGGGGGCATTGTTAGGATTTTTATAAGTTGTTTTTTCATAGATTTACAGTCGAACCTCTTTACTTCAACACCCCAAGGGATCAGAGCTTTCGGTTGAATTAAAGGAAGTGTTGAATTAAGGTTATATGATTAGGTAATCATCTAACTCGCTAAAATAATATTTTTTAAAATAGCTTTGTAATATAAATTAATGATATTAATTGAAACCATTGTGTGTTTTTATATTATTTTCATGATTAACTTTTAGTATCAGTGACAAAATGGCATTAATACATATTTTAGAAACATAAATAATTGCAACAAATAAATTTATTGGCAATGTGTTTCTTTTCAGTAATATAATCAAATATTAACTCTACAGACATTAAAATATTAAATATAATATATTAAATAATATTTTATTCTAATTGAAAAATATAGCAGTTGAAAGGAAATAAATATGGTAAATATATAAAAAGAAAATTTTAAAATATTATTTTTAAATAATCATGAAGAGATCTTTTAAAAAATTCCTTTATAGATATCTGTTTTTGCACTGAAATCCTATTCAGGATGTATTCCAGATGGCATTTTGAAAAAACATGCATGCCTTTCTTCCTCTGAAATGTCTTTTAATAAATAAATTTGAATGTATTAAAGGCATCCACTGCTGCTGCAGGTGTTATTGATTTTGTGTTTAAATCTTTTATAATAACACAGAAATGGAATATTGAAATAAAATGTTATCATAATCATTTTTGGATCATTTTATAAAGATTTATTTATTTAAAAAGAAATTATTTATAAATTTAAAAATAGCTAAAATATTTCAATGTTAAAAATAAAAAAATAAAAATTATTATTAGTTAGCGCATGATGCCGAAATTCTCGCGTAAAAAAAAAAACAACAATAACATCCGCGAAATTGCGCAACGGCACTGCAAAGTGAAACTTAAACTAACCAGAAACCAAAAGTGCGCATGGCGCGATCGTATCGGCGCCCGCTGATCGTCGCCGCCCGCCGATGCCGATCGTCGCCGCCGTAATACCGTTTAGCGGTAAAGTTGCATGTAAAATAACATTCAACTGTCGAAATTCGAATTTTAAAATGGTCGAACTATCGGAACTGTCGTATTATCGATACTGTCGAATTACGGTTTGTTATTTGATAGGCCGGAGGTCGGGACATTGGAACATGGTCGAATTATCGCCGAGTGTCGAATTGGGGTGTGTCGAATTAACGAGGTTATACTGTATATATTTATATTTTGACCAGATGACCGGACGACTTTACATGTATATAATTGGTTTTAAATGATGTAAATTAGTTAGTTATGAAAGGAAATTAAAAGTGTTGATTTTCTGAGAGGTGTTTGTGTTTACTCTGCTCGATTGTAGACTAGGAAAGAATTAGTTCCTAACACCATCCCTCCAGTTCCCCATGTTGTACAATACACTGAGAGTCCGCCACCAAGTAGATGTTTACAGCCGCCCTGAGTCCCAAGATGGAGGAACCAGAGCTGTCCGGACTGTCCCCAGACAACACCAGCCGGGAGTTTGAAGATCTGGATCTAGAGGACTCTGTCATGATCAAGTAAGTGCGGAGGAAGATAACTTGTTGGGACATTGACCTGTGGCTGTTGTGGCAGTGATTGGTCCGAGTTGGAGGACCTTCCTCTGGCATGTAAGTTCTATTCTGTGGATCGGTGGAAGGATGGTCTAAACCGTTGGCATTTGACCACTATGACCCGGGTTCGATTCCCGCATTGGGCACTTTTTTCTTTACAATTAAAAAAAAAAATGCTCCGATGGCCCCCGATTCTTGCAAAGTCCAACCCCACCAGCGAGTACAAGTAACCAAACAGGGCTCTGGCACATTTGTAAGTGCAAAGTTGAACTGCTTTTCACATGTGTAGACATGTGGGGAACTTACAGTAAAAGCAGTTGCCTACTTCTACCCACCATGATTATCATGGCCTGTACCATCTGTACTAGGGATAAGCAAAAAAAAAGTTCTGTTCTCCTCTCTTTTTTTTTTATTCATAGCATCTACAGTACCTACACCTCTCTTTAATCATGATTCAATATGAAATTGTGAAAAGCATTTAAAAACTACAAATTCTTTCTCACAATGAGTTTCTTTTTATGATAGAGCACAATTTGGATTATAAATAAAAGAAAATAAGACCTAAACCAAATAATTTATTAGTGTGTGACGTTTCGGCAACAGCATTGTCACCATCATCAGACAAAAGAATAAATGGTGTTTATTCTTTTGTCTGATGATGATGACAATGCTGTTGCCGAAACGTCACACACTATTAAATTATTTGGATTAGGTCTTATTTTCTTTTATGAGTTTCTTTCTAAATAACATCCATTGTGAGAAAATATTTGTAGTTTATAAATACCTCTTTTTATCATGGAGATAGAGGCTGCCTGGCCAGTGGCATTCATAGTTCTTAGAATGAAAGATACTTCGGCCAGTATAAATCTTTTTGTTTTCTCGAAATTTCTACAAAAAATCTTTTGTCCTCGTCAGGAGCAAATGAAAATTAAAACATTTGGCAGGTGTTAAATATTATTCTCTTTTTTAAAATAATTTTTAATGCCTTGTCAAATGCTTTAATTTTTATTTGCTCCTGACGAGGACAAAAGATTTTTGTAAAATTTCAAGATAATAAAAATATTTACTGGCCTAAGTATCTTTAATTCTAAGAACTACCTCTCTTTAATCCAATTGACACTCTTACTTACTAGAACTTACTAGAATTAAATCTTTTTAAACAACTAACACTACCTTTCAAATTGTCATCTTTGATAGAAGCTCAGATTAAAATGAAGAAGATGAGTGTCTTCTTCTTCTTTCTTATCTCCACTCAATCATATTAAGGAATCAAGCTTGTAAAGCTTGACAACCATCATGATTGAGTGAAGTAGAATGCCTTTGTCATTAAGACTGGGAGCACTACTCAGTGGCAGGCCGACTTAGCTCCAAAAGAAATGGCCGCCTCTGACATGAGGAACAGACACCATGTGCAGCCGCTCCTAACATGGAGTACAAACGCTGCTCAACCTGTATCCCTGGATCAGGAGACCTTACAGGGTGCTATCAGCCGGGCCAGCTGAGCCCAGGTTTTTTAGTGAGCTTGTTACTGCTCCCCCTCCTACTTTTTCATCCGGGCTTGGGACCGGCAAAGGCGGAGTTAGAAGATAAGCGTGACCTCTTTAAATGACTCTAATTCAACATCTCTCTCTCTATCTTTAATTCAACAGTCTTTCCAATGTATTCAGTTTATTTACACTCATGGACAAAACTTAAGGAAGTGGAAAGTCTTAATGTCGCCAGTCTTCTTTTTTTTTTTTTTTGGAAACAGAGGCTATTCACACTTGGTTATCTCGTGTGTCTTCATATAAAGGTTACTGTAATATCTTTCAGAGTTATTGTCTGAATCCCGATATATATACTAAAAGGTACAACTTCCTTAAGTTTTGTCCATGAGTGCACTTCAACCAGCTATAATTCAACACAAAGACTTTAATTCAACATTACTTAAATAATGGCAACAAAATGTATTATAGAAATGTTCATTAACAGTAAATGTTGCGCTTAAATTGAAAATAATCTTAACTGACAATAATTCGACACCGAATTTTTAATTTAAACAATTTTTTCTGATCCCTCTGGGTGTTAAATTAAAGAAGTTGGACTGTAATTTTGGAAGGGAATTGTTCAGGATTCAAAAACCAAAAAGGTTTATTTGTTGAAATTGTAGAATTATACCGTTGATACCTGTTGTAGTATCTATCATCACTTGGAATTATTGTTATATACAACCACAGTTTAAATTAATTAGGATTTAAAACTTGGGGCCTTCGGATTTAGGTTTTAATCACCAAGTTGTGCTGTTAGAGACTGTTAGAACCAGGTCCCATTGTATTCAGGTGAAATGGTCATAGTGTAAGTTATAAATGGTAAACCTGAGATAGAAATAAAGGAAGCTGAGTGTCAGCACTCACCGGGCATAACACACCTTCTATCAGCCATGAATCGAGGAGTCCTTACATTGTAATATCAAATGGTCCAGCAACTCCGCCTTTGCCGGTCCCAAACCCGGATGAAAAAAGAGGAGGGGGAGCAGTAACAAGCTCGCTAAAAAACCTAATCCAGGGATACAGGATGAGCAGCGTTTGTTCTCCATGTTAGGAGCGGCTGTACATGGCGTCTGTTCCTCATGTCAGAGGCGGCCATTTCTTTTGGAGTTAAGTTGGCCTGCCACTGAGTAGTGCTCCCAGTCTTTAATGACACCCAGTCATGATGGTTGTCAAGTCTTAAGCTCTACAAGCTTGATACCCTAATATGATTGAGTGGAGATAAGAAAGAAGAAGAAGCTGGTCCAGCTGAACCCTGGTTTTTCAATGAGCTTGTTACTTCTCCCCTTCTTCATCCAGGCATAACAATGGTGTGATGTGTCCCAGCCAAGTTGAAGGAACATGTGATGCCTCTGGTGGCCATCAGAGCTGCCCAGGTGTCAAGGTAATGAAGTCAATCTGTCTCCCACTCCCAGGTTGTTTGATGTGATGTGACAGCAGGGGGACAGGTCACGTCCCAGCTCCAAGTAAGTAGCCTGGGCATTGACGACTGTAGTACATTTATCTTGAGGTTGTTCCCATCACACAACCAGCACACTCCCTGAACTTCACCTAGGTTGGTGGTGTGGCAGAGCCTTCCCAACAGCCATTCTTATAATTGATTCTTTATATAAGTCTCAAGGTAATAAGACCAAATAAATAAATAGTGTGTGACATTTCGGTAACAGCATTGCTACCATCTTCAGACAAAAGTACTGAATGTATGACATTTTTTTTTGTCTGAAGATGGTAACAGCGCTGTTACTGAAACGTCACACACTATTTATTTATTTGGATTTGGTCTTATTATTACCTTGTGTTTATAATCTATAATACAAATTGTGTTTATCATTTTATACAAGTCTAATTCTAATATTCCTTGAAAATTTTAAAATTTATATTTTGGCTATAGAATTAGCCTAGCCTCTTTGTCAAAATAAAAGATTTCAGCTGAACCCATGTGGATCTCAAGAAATCAAAGCCCGCCCTGGAATGATGAGGGCCTTTAGCCCAAAACCATGGTTCCCAGGTGGGCGTTCTGATTTTGCCAAAGATACAGTAGTGTCACCAACCTGAGCTTGTGGAGACAGTCACTAGATGACAAATGGTCACCGAGATGGTACATCAAGTTCAAGACAGAGATGGCTGGCGTCGCATAGTGTTTGGGATGTAATATATACAGTGGGCCACAACATTCAATCGCGAATAAAATGATTATATATATTAATTTGCTAGGGATTTTTTAATTAATATTTTTTGCTACATATGATGTATAAGCTATGTTGTTGTTTCTTATCCCCTCGTGTAAAGATTACACGAATTCCACGAGTTCATGCTCCTCGAGCTGTTTTATGATGAGCAGCAGCCTCTCCCAAAGGTCCTGTATAAGCTATGGATTGTCAATGCATTCCTTATTATAATGTGAGTAGATTATCTGTGAAATCTCGGTGTTGGCATGGAGCAGACCTGGTGGCCAGCCTGGATGGAGAGGGACTGGTCAACTTCTGGGAGGTCCGGCTGGATCACTCCCTTCATCTGCTTACTTCCCTGGACCTGCTGTCTGCTTATTCTACCTTGTGAGTCCTATGTATAGCTACACACTGAACTCAGCTGTACCTGCTATCAGATATACTCATGGAGACAAAACTTAAGGAAAGTCTTTGAACCCAATATACATGCTAAAAGGTACAACTTCCTTAAGTTTTGTCCATGAGTGTAGTTAGTTAGATTCACAGGTTTAGGTTAGATTAGCCGCAATCCCTTGCAATTTCCCTGTAAACAAATCTTAAAAAAGGGGGAGTTGATGTAAATGGACTTAGAGTTACGCAGACGTATAAAAATAATTAAATTGTGTATATATTTATTTATTGGGTTTTGACTAGAGACTAAACACATTCTGTCGAGAGATATGTAAATTTTGATTGTTTAATTTTTGGATTAAATTTGTTTTGTTAAATTGCTTTTATGTAAATATTTTTAAAGAAGGTAAATAAACTTCTTTTTTTAAAATAAATTCTGATATTTTTTATTTTGTTTAAAATAAATGTGTTTACACTATTTTTCTAATAAATTATTTAATAAGCAAAATAACAGAGAGGTTTGAAAAAGAATCATCTACACTAATTCACCTTCCAGTACCTAGAAGTACAGTACTCCACAGCAGCAGAGTGGAAGCTTCAGATACACTCATGGACAAGACTTAAGGAAGTGGAAAGTCTTGTCTCCTGTCATCTATTTTTTGAAGGAGACAGAAGCTGTTCACACTTGGATATTTCGTGTGTCTTCAATAAAGGTCACTGTAATATATTTCAGAGTTATTGTCTGAATCCCGATATAAATGCTAAAAGGTACAACTTCCTTAAGTTTTGTCCATGAGTGCAGTTATCTCGTGTGTCTTCAATAAAGATCACTGTAATAACTTTCAGAGTTATTGTCTCAATCCCGATATACATGCTGAAAGGTACAACTTCCTTAAGTTTTGTCCATGAGTGTAGTTATCTAGTGTGTCTTCAATAAAGATCACTGTAATATCTTTTAGAGTTATTGTCTCAATCCCGATATACATGGTAAAAGGTACAACTTCCTTAAGTTTTGTCCATGAGTGTACAATGAGACAAGATGGTCCTGCCTTCTATAAAACAAGTGAAATTGTTATAGTCAGGTTTGACTGTAGATTTTCTTATGTACTAATCCTAGACTTGATGAGAGGGGTTAGTAGACTGTAGCACCACCTCCAGCTGGAATAGTAACTACAAAGTCCAGTATTGGTGTGTCTACAGGGGGATCAGACAGGAGATCCTGGAAGTCCTGGACCTGCAGTCCCAGCCTGACACTGCAGCGTTCTTTGTGGCCACCAGCTCTGTGAGTTACATACTTCTCTTACCTCTTGATACTATATGCAGTAACACACACAAGGCCACTTACATAATAAACTTGAAATCTTTGATTTAGGTATAACTTTATACACTCATATACACAATTATACACTCATAGACAAAACTTAAGGAAGTTGTACCTTTTAACATGTATATCGGGATTCAGACAATAACTCTGAAAGATATTACAGTGACCTTTATTGAAGACACATGAGATAACTACACTCATGGACAAAACTTAAGGAAGTTGTACCTTTTAACATGTATATCAGGATTCAGACAATAACTCTGAAAGATATTACAGTGACCTTTATTGAAGACACACGAGATAACTACATTCATGGACAAAACTTAAGGAAGTTGTACCTTTTAACATGTATATCAGGATTCATACAATAACTCTGAAAGATATTACAGTGACCTTTATTGAAGACACACGAGATAACTACACTCATGGACAAAACTTAAGGAAGTTGTACCTTTTACCATGTATATCGGGATTCAGACAATAACTCTGAAAGATATTACAGTGACCTTTATTGAAGACACACGAGATAACTACACTCATGGACAAACTTAAGGAAGTTGTACCTTTTAGCATGTATATCGGGATTCAGACAATAACTCTGAAAGATATTACAGTGACCTTTATTGAAGACACACGAGATACCTACACTCATGGACAAAACTTAAGGAAGTTGTACCTTTTAGCATGTATATCGGGATTCAGACAATAACTCTGAAAGATATTAAAGTGACCTTTATTGAAGACACACGAGATAACTATACTCATGGACAAAACTTAAGGAAGTTGTACCTTTCAGCATGTATATCGGGATTCAGACAATAACTCTGAAAGATATTACAGTGACCTTTATTGAAGACACACGAGATAACTACACTCATGGACAAAACTTAAGGAAGTTTTACCTTTTAACATGTATATCGGGATTCAGACAATAACTCTGAAAGATATTACAGTGACCTTTATTGAAGACACACGAGATAACAACACTCATGGACAAAACTTAAGGAAGTTTTACCTTTTAACATGTATATCGGGATTCAGACAATAACTTTGAAAGATATTACAGTGACCTTTATTGAAGACACACGAGATAACTACACTCATGGACAAAACTTAAGGAAGTTGTACCTTTTAACATGTATATCAGGATTCAGACAATAACTCTGAAAGATATTACAGTGACCTTTATTGAAGACACACGAGATAACTACATTCATGGACAAAACTTAAGGAAGTTGTACCTTTTAACATGTATATCAGGATTCAGACAATAACTCTGAAAGATATTACAGTGACCTTTATTGAAGACACACAAGATAACTACACTCATGGACAAAACTTAAGGAAGTTGTACCTTTTACCATGTATATCGGGATTCAGACAATAACTCTGAAAGATATTAAAGTGACCTTTATTGAAGACACACGAGATAACTATACTCATGGACAAAACTTAAGGAAGTTGTACCTTTCAGCATGTATATCGGGATTCAGACAATAACTCTGAAAGATATTACAGTGACCTTTATTGAAGACACACGAGATAACTACACTCATGGACAAAACTTAAGGAAGTTTTACCTTTTAACATGTATATCGGGATTCAGACAATAACTCTGAAAGATATTACAGTGACCTTTATTGAAGACACACGAGATAACTACACTCATGGACAAAACTTAAGGAAGTTTTACCTTTTAACATGTATATCGGGATTCAGACAATAACTTTGAAAGATATTACAGTGACCTTTATTGAAGACACACGAGATAACTACACTCATGGACAAAACTTAAGGAAGTTTTACCTTTTAACATGTATATCGGGATTCAGACAATAACTCTGAAAGATATTACAGTGACCTTTATTGAAGACACACGAGATAACTACACTCATGGACAAAACTTAAGGAAGTTTTACCTTTTAACATGTATATCAGGATTCAGACAATAACTCTGAAAGATATTACAGTGACCTTTATTGAAGACACACGAGATTACCAAGTACGAATAGCCTCTGTCTCCTTTTAAAAAATAAACATCAATGACTTTCCACTTCCATAAGTTTTGTCTTCATGAGACTAGATTATAAATATAGGTAACAAGACCACATCAAAAGGTTGTATATGATGAAGCATCAGCTATAATTTGTTGATTTTTTTTTATTTGGTCTGGTGTGTTACCTTATGTTACTTTAAATCTACATAATCCAAGTTGTACCTTCTCACCTGAAGTTTGATTAAATAAAGTTAGGTCAGTTTGGATGCTATTAATAGTGGTGTCACTACAAGTGTTCCTCCATGTCAGGATGGAGACTGGGCTCCAGGCTTATTTAGCTGTTCTAGGGTGTGTTGTCTGTAATATAATATGTTTAAATATATTTGACCATTGACCATCATTGTTGTTTTTTATAAATATGTAATATACATCTAATTTTACATTATTAGTATGTTGCACGTTGTTCACTTAAAATAAATAAAATAAGTTTTTTATATAAAAATATATCTTTCATCAATAATAAACATAAACAAAACATATTACAATGTCCACCCTCTGCCATGTGTAGGGACCTTAGAGTAAGACTTTTCCCACATTCCTCCACTACTTTGGAGGGTATCTGTATGATTATCGCACCTAGAAAATTAGGAATTAGAAAGTTAGTTAGACTAACTAAAGAAATGACTGCCATCACAGAGAGGCAAATCTCTGCCTTTGCTTTCACAAGCCCGGAAGGGGGAGCAGTAAGTAACAAGCTCACTAAAAAACCTGGGCTCAGCTGGCCTGGCTGATAGTACCCAGTAAGAGATACAGGATGAGCGGTGTTTGTACTGTCGCGTTCCCGATTTTAGACCTACGAGAACGGAGCATGTAAGGAGTGACTTAGTGCAATTTTCCTTATTAAAATTTACGGGTGTAACCTTTCGACAACAATGTCACCACCATCCTCGGAATGTATGTTGTGACTTAGTAAAAATTTCCTTATTATAAACTGCAAGTGTAACATTTTGACAACAACTCCCCTACCATCTTCGGGATAACGTGTGACATAGGAATAGACAAATATATATGACTTAAACATATATATAGGATACAGAAAGGATTTGAGGACTACACAACTTTAAGTAAAAACTTTCAACTTAACAAGGCGTGGGAGGGACCCCTCAAGAGAGGCCCCGTTGATGGATTCTTCCTGGAATGTATGGGGGCATCGGGTGTCGCGCGGGAACTAACGGAGTCTCAGGAATGTGGGAGTCCAACGTCCACATCCCCCGTCTTGCTTCTTCTTTCATGAAAAAAGAAAAAAAATGGCGGACCCTTTTCTCCCTGCCTCCCTCATTGTTCCAACCATTCCTTTAAGAGATTCACCTTCTGGTGATTTAGCAACCCACTGAAGACGCTGGGAGCTATTTCATAGTGGAAAATTATAGCAACAGTCAAGCGATGTAATCAATAGAATGCAACCAATGCAATAGTATGAACATAGGCGAAACCCGGCAGACAAGTAATAGATAGAATGGATGGGCACGCCAGATCCATAGAAAGGATAAAAGAAATTCCTTTTATTCCAACACACTCAAAATACAGGTCACTCCTTCAATCTAAATAACCCAAAAACCTTTTACACCAATGTGAACAGCGAACAGAAAAGACTGTACTTAGAAGTTTCTTTATCATTGAAAGAACGCCAGCATCAATAGGCACATTGAAATTATAGAATCAAACACAGAACTCATAAATAGCAATTAAACGTACACTTTCCATATTCAATACAGTAACTCTTGTTTCGTAACTCTACTCCATGGCTAATTCAAATTTCATAAGTTGAATTATTATATATAATAGTTTTACCTTAGTTTAGAAATATGTAAATAGTCTGTACTTAGCATATAACAAGAAGTTAATAGTTCCTTTATGAAAATTTTGTAAAGATGTAAATATATTAGGTAAATATATATAGCTACTAACGATCCACACCATCGCGTTATTCCTATAGAAGGACCACCATATCCGAAAGCTAGAGCCTTATTAAGTGATTAAAAAAAATATATATGCGCAACCTCGGGGTTTTATTATTTGTCAAAAGGATTTCGCAGAGGTTAAGACATTGGAGTTAGTTTACTATCTGGATATATATGGGAGGGACCCTACTTGTAAAGATTATACCAACGTCTAACAGATAAGCTATAAAGACAACTAAACTATAGATTTAATAGTGGTCGGTTCTCCCAAAAAAAAAAATTTTAGACGCTGGAATGGGTCGGACTCGGGTCCGTGACGCGCCCAATTTCTTTGTGTCACGTTCTTTGAGATCATCCAACGACTTTGGGAGATCTCAGATAAAGATGAACATGTTACTATTAGAAACTAAAAATCCTAAATATAGAAGACCTAATTAACACTTCTATTGAAGTATAATAAGTTGAAATCAATATCTCAAATTAGATACCATGAAGTACTAGATTCAGATTTTATCGGTAGAGAATCTGATTAAAATGCGGATATCCTTTAATCCCTAATTCTATAATAAAGATTCAACAAAAATGCGATAAGTAAGTTACCATCTGGATATATGGAAAGGACTCTATTTATAAAGATTATACCAGAATCTAACAAATAAAAGCAAGCAAACAATAGACTTATACTATTGACATTAATAATCGTAATGTATCTAAAATAAAGGTCTTCAATAAAATCATAAAGAGAACAACCTAATGAGTTTAAGGCAACATGGGTCTTATTAATTTTAAATCAACGAACAATATAATGGTAGACATGATGGAACATACCGAAACACAGACACTCGCGACAGTGTATATGGCCGGCAATTTATGGGAGACTTGATTATTAGCAACATTCCCATCAAATAGGTAAGAAACATTCAACATTTCATTTAAACAGTGGGAGTAACATCATAAAGCAAAAGAATGGGGTGTGTATGAGAGGGAACAAGGAAATTTCTCCATATATTTGTATTAGATATTTATTCTGATTAGGCGAGATTTTGTTGGGGACATCTATACTAGCGAGACAAGCTATTTACATAATGATCTAGGTAGAGGTGACTTAAGGTTACAAATTCTTCGTTGTATGAGGGAAATAGGGATCTCCATCTATCCTAACGGGGCAAGACACGAAAATACTATCATTCCATCTTGTATTTATAGCCCTTTTAGGGCCCATCCAAAATCTAAATGGATTAGTTCTACTTGAAAATTAAAAGGGGGAGCTGGGCCATGATGGCGGGGCTTACCTTCTCTCGGAAAGGGCGGTAAGGTCTGGTCTCCTCCACGTCTCAGGGCCGACTGCTTGGGTCTCTCCTATCACTGAGCGACTTTTTCTCTATCTCCTCTCTCTAGTCAGGACGGGCCCTTTTTATCCTAGCCTCTCTTCATTTCCATTCGTTGATCATGCCAAAGTTTCTATTGGCTGGCATTTTGATTCGTCGAAAGCAAACACCCACGTGATCAATGGGCATTTTCATTCGTCGGAAGAAAAACACGCACGTCATCATGACCACGCCCCCCCAATTTGCCGTGTTGCCGCGCGAGAAAGAAAATTGTATATTGGATAAAACAAATTAATCCCTAAAAATTAATTCCTTTAGGAAATTAATCAATATATATATATCCCGAGTATATAAAAATTATTGATTTACATGTTTATATGACAAATTGTTTTCCTTAGGTCACCTACTACTAAAATGAGGGGAATATATTTACATATGGTACAGCAATATATGTACATATGGTACAGCAGCTCCCAGCACGGATGTCTCTGGATGTCACCCATGTCTTTCCTCCCCACCAAGCATCAGCTTTTGGCATGGAAGTCTGGTGTCCTCAGGTGTCTAGATTTATTTGTACATGTGCTCTTTGTACATCCTTCCAAGAGAGGCCCTGCGTCAGGGGGGGGGGCCTTTAGAGCATCGTCGGCCATCGTTGGGTGTTCTCCACCTAGGCAACAAACACTTCGGCGAGACACTGCGTATATATATATTTATATGATGTAAATGAATGTTTACATCTTTGTTGGGTTTTGTTTAGTGGAAAAACTGACCCAACAATTCCTCCCCCACCAGAGTGAAAGAATGCGTTTATTCCAATTCATATCTGTCATAGTCTATGAGAAATATGAAAATCGGGGGAAATGCATTCTTTTATGATATCAGCATGCAATCACTGACTCGGGCAAAGGAGGAATATACGGGCCATGAACCTGGAACATGTTAGCTCAATGTAAGTATACTGGAGGAAATTCTACCCTACCATTTAATGGGCAATGTACTAAGCCCATCCCTTCGCTGTCTGTAATCCGGGGAGTCTTGGCCCAGATGTGAGTCAAGTCCACATGTTCTCAGCCATTGTCCCTATGGTGGAGGTGTGGGATGGTCTAAGCATCAATTCTATACAAACAAACTCTTAGTACCTCCTAGATAAAAATAATTATTAAGGGCGCCAAGGAATTGTGTGTGTTAACATAGATATGTACAATTCCTAAAACATATCCAAAAAAAAAAAACTTTATTGACTATTTGATATATATATGACAGCAAAGGAATGACTATACATGGTTACAATGATAATGGTAATATAAAAGGAAAAAAACTAAAATTGCAACTCCTATCAATGACCTTAATAATAGGGCAAAACAGAAACGTGGCAAGTGAATATACATATTAAAGTTGCACGGATATGATGTATGCCAAAGTGGGGCAATGCAGATATACGCGAAGGAAAAATAAAAAAAAATAAAATTTTAAGATGGATATTTACTATAGGTAGGAAGGGAATGGTTTGATATACATATATATTGGATATACTATGGTGAACAGATGAATATATAAATTGTGATTAGAATCCTCATTCGGTACATTTGACTGAAGATGGTAACAATGCTGTTACCAAAATGTCACACATTAATAATCCGAATCGTTCTTCCTATATATACAAATATACATGAATATAATAAAGGAATGATACATGCTATATAGTAATATTGAGTATATAATGATAATAAAACGAATATATGTGCACTGAGGGTCTAGGACATTCACTAGTATTTCAAATTCTACATGTAATATCTTAAAACTTGTCCTTACCAACTCGTCATTGGGAGTGTTTTGTCTGGCATGTTCCCCGCTTCTCTTAAATCAGGGAAGATATATATATGAAGGGAATCATGGTAGCCAATACGTTCCCAAACCAGATTATTTCTAAATCACTTTATCGTGATGACAATCTAACCTATCTTTGTTCTTTACCTGAACATGTAGTTAACCTATACTATACATTGTTTAGATGATCTATAGAATGTGTACTCATACCTTTTACCAACAACTCGAGTTCTTAACATCTCTCTGAAGATATTTTATTCTATGTCTACAATAAAAATAAGATTAGCTCGTTGCTCTAGGCCATTTCACGGCCGAATCGATCTTCCCTAAAAGAAAATGTATTCCTTTTTAAATCTGGAACGCTATTTTGGCTTGTTCTGGTAATCTGCTTCAAAAGTTCATTTATATGTCCTACTAATTTAAAGTCTATCTTAACATAGAACGAGCTAATCTCGTAAAAAAAGAAAAAAAAAAATTCTACATACTAAATTGATGTTTAGACTTAAATTCGTTCCAACTAAACGTATGGTAGACTGATAGTCTTTAATTAGGCGATTAACTTTTTCTAGCCTGGGGCGATATAAAACGCAAAGAATCTGGACAATCCATCTGTCACTTTGCTAACTGGTACCTAAAAATCTGTAGACGGAATCGCGTCGTCTAATCGTAACTTGCCTCTTACACGCTCTCTTATTGTTAACTCTCATTAGAAACCCCCATTAGACTATGACTTAAAACAAGGAATTATAGGGACTGTTCACCCAGCACGTGTTTCAAGCTTCCTGTCATAGAGGGCTGGTTCCAAGCTGCGCAATATATATAGGAGCTTCAACGCGCCGATCCTTTCCAACCTCCCGACTGGATCACCCTCATTTCAGCCATGCTTAAAGCGTCGTAAACTACGATGTCAGATCGGTTATCCGAGGTTAGTCGTTAAGCACCTTACTTACGACATCGGCTACTAAATCTCCCCACCTAGCACAAAGTTCACCTGGTACCTCTCCGCTTCCTCTAAAGAGGAGGGGACTTGCAGACTTCTGGCCTGACCGTGACCTTCCACAAATCCCCCAGTCTGAGAATCGAGACATGGTCATTGCCTATGACTCTTAGAATTCAAGTTGATATAATGAAATAGGGTAGTCGAATACCCTGATAATAGAGATCAATTTTATACTCCCTTGGAAGGAGACCTAACTAAATGGAGCGAATTCCTTTCCTAACAATAGAGTTGTACAGTCCTGTGAGGCCATTCGATCCTAACAAATAGAGAAATCAAAATTAAATTTTGGGTCTATTGGTCCCTTAACACTATTCTACATGTATCTTTGGATTAACAGTATGTTAAACTTTAACTTTGTGGTCTCATTCATTGATCATTACATTCATTCATTACATTCGCGATCGCATTCAAACTAAAGTTAGACTATCATAAAAACCAAAATACTATAAAATTACCATTATCAATATGCCTTAATAGTAATAAATCTTCTAGGACAAATGTGAAATCAAATAAAATTAACAAGTTAAAACAGATCAGGGACCGAATCCCTGATTTACTCAATAAAAAGAAATTGCCTCATACAAACTCTATATATATCAATTATCTATACATAGATAATTATTATTTATATTTAAACAAATTAATAAAATTCGATTATTAACAATCAAATGAAATCTAATCTGTCTTTAAAAGAAAAAATGTGCGTCTAACAGTTTGAAAATCTTCTTATCTTGACACTTGGTGTCTAAATAAACGAATCATCAAGACTAGCACTTAAATGGAGCGAACTGAACTTCAAGCATTTTCCTCATTGCCAAAATATGATAGGTCTACAAGTGTTTCTCCAACCCCATTTCCTATATAGGACACTGGCATTCCTTTTTCCTCCGCTATTCAGCTAAACTCTCTCTTTGGACTTATAGGGTTTTCAGTACCCAGCTCGTTCTGGAGTTTAACAACAGAGGTTACTTGTTGCTCTATCATATCAATTCTTAGACTGTAATTGCCTTACACACTCTCATTAGAAATTCTCTTTGGGCTGTATAACTGGACCCGGGGATTTACAGGGAGTCAAGTTTTACCCAACGCAAGCTCCAAGTCATTCCATAGAGAATTGGTTACAAGCACAGCAATTATCTAATGCGTCTAAGTCCCTTAATTATTTTTCTAAAGCTGAACCACTGTTCAGGACCTTCAATAAAAAAAATTAGAACAAAAATAAACTGTTGAACTCACGACTTAAATCACAATTTGCTATTAACACAGAATAGCCTCGTCAATTAAAAAAAAAACTGAAAATCCTTTAAGGCCACAATCTAGGGCCATTAACTCACACTCTAATACTTCATACTATGATCAAAAATTTAACTAACTCTAGTACACATTCTATAGGTTTAATCATTGGTAACCTGAACAAGATTTGCACTCAGTGGGCCTCTTGACCCTGGTTGAACGGCGTAATTCAGGGCCGTCAATATTGTCACCATTTGCCCTATTTACTACCTCAGGCGGGTTTCCTAAGGTTGCTGTCTCTCGAGGTTCCTCTGGTCCCGCAGCAGGGCGAAATTGTAGCACAAAATAAGAAGGAACTAAAAACTCCTTAACACACATCCTAACAAGGTTGTGAAGACTCTTTAAAGATTAACTAACATTAAAACAGGTTGTAAAAATTCTTTAAAGATGGACTAACATCAAAACACGGTTGCGAAACTCTTTACAATAACACATAAACACTAAAACAGATTGTGACAACCCTTTAGAGACGACACACACACTAAACAGGTTGTGAAGACTCCTTAAAGATGATATACTAACATTTAAAACGGGTTGTGAAACCCTTTAAAGATGATATACTAATATTAAAACAGGTTGTGACAAGGTTGTTACAAATGACACACTAACATTTAAAACAAGGTTGTGAAAACTCCTTTAACTGTGGACTAACATTAAGACACGGTTGTGAAAACTCTCTTCAACACTAAAACGAGGTTGTGACAAACGACACACTAACATTAAAACATGTAAAAATTCTCTAAAGATGGACTAATATCAAAACACGGTTGCGAAACTCTCTATAATGACACATAAACACTAAAACAGATTGTGACAACCCTTTAGAGACGACACACACACACTAAAACAGGTTGTGAAGATTCTTAAAAGATGATATACTAATATTAAAACAGGTTGTGACAAGGTTGTTACAAATGACACACTAACATTTAAAACAAGGTTGTGAAAACTCCTTTAACTGTGGACTAACATTAAGACACTGTTGTGAAAACTCTTCTTGACAATGAGCTACACTAAAACGAGGTTGTGACAAATGACACACTAACATTTAAAACAAGGTTGTGAAAACCCCTTTAACTGCGGACTAACATTAAGACACGGTTGTGAAAACTCTCTTCAACAATGAGCTACACTAAAACGAGGTTGTGACAAACGACACACTAACATTTAAAACAAGGTTGTGAAAACTCCTTTAACTGCGGACTAACATTAGGACACGGTTGTGAAAACTCTCTTCAACAATGAGCTACACTAAAACGAGGTTGTGACAAACGACACACTAACATTAAAACAGGTTGTAAAATTCTTTAAAGATGGACTAACATCAAAACACGGTTGCGAAACTCTTTACAATAACACATAAACACTAAAACAGATTGTGACAACCCTTTAGAGATGACACACACACACTAAAACAGGTTGTGAAGACTCTTAAAAGATGATATACTGATATTAAAACAGGTTGTGACAAGGTTGTGACCAATGACACACTAACATTTAAAACAAGGTTGTGAAAAAAAAAATTCCCTTTAACTGTGGACTAACATTAAGACACGGTTGTGAAAACTCTCTTCAACAATGAGCTACACCAAAACGAGGTTTGTGACAGGGTTGTGACAAATGACACACTAACATTAAAACAAATTGTGAAGATCATTAAAGATGGCAACAAACGCTACAGCGAGGTTGTGAGACGACATTCTGCACAAAGACAAGGTTGAGACAAATAACACACAAACACTGGGACAGGGTGTTAAAGCTCCTTTCAACGGTCACGTAACACCAGAACACGCGTTATGGTTTAAAAAATATTTTTAAAAAATAGAACTGTAAACTATTTAAAGTTCACTATGACACTAAGACAAAATCGTTAGCTTAAAAAAAAAATTTGTTTCTTAACAGGAGAATACATATTAGTTATTTAATATATAGCCCAATATTAAAACAAATATAGTCTTATGTATATAGATTAGTGTATACAGCAACTGAAATCTAGGTAAATCAGCTCACGAAAACTCCTCGTGTATTTAAAAAGAAAATCCTCAATTTTATAAGCTACATCCTCAGCAAGCCTTGTTTCAATAGGGGGGGGGGGGGGCCCACTTCCTGTCCGTAACAAACCCTCCCATGTCCGGTCGTTATCTTCCAAAAAGAGGGGGGGGGTCCACGGTTTCAAATTTTAATTGCCCCGGCTGCAAATCTCTCATCTTGTGACTTCCCCAGAATTCCCCCCCGCCGGTCTCTCTCCCCAATGGACTTACATAAATGGCACGTCGAAACCCCGGATCCCTGTCACATTGCTAGCAACTTACAAATTATGTATACACAATTGTTGAATATCTGGAAACCTATCCTACCAATTTACTTGATCCCATAACACGTGTATGAGTCCATTGTCACTTAGAGACTGTTATCAGAAGCTTTTCTTTTGTATTTATACAGTATGAGGTACAGTAATTAAAGGCTGCATTTCCATGGGTTCATCCCTCTTACAACATGCTGGTACGAAATCAAATGCGGTTATAAGATCGTTGTCTACGGGATAACAGGTGCACATGGGATTGGGAAATGACAGGTTATTTCGCCCTTCAGGACACCGATTCTAACTGAGTCTTCTGTTGGGTTATGATGATATACTGTGAATCATGTAGAGGAATTACTTTGTTGCATACCATGGGTTTTGTTTGTTCCTGGGTTAGAAAACTCATATTATTCCTTATTACTGCCAGTCTGATAATTACATTCCTGGCTCATGAGATATAGGTGTGCAACTTGTATAATTCACTGTGGAAATATATGTGGACATTTAAGGATTTACAGGAGTATATCTGATATGGAGAGGTCACCTCAGCTCGATGTATCAACATTTTGTTTTGGAATTGGTGCCCCTTTCTAGATGGACTTCACTGCCCCATTTATGGCTCAAGTGTATCACCTTGATTGTCAATTTTAGGAAACGTCATCTCGTCCTCGCCTTCCTTCTCTCCATGCTGGCACATCTTCAATGACAATTTCCATGTGGTGAACACACCCTTCTAGCGGTCTATCGGTATCCAGTGATCAAACTTGGCAGAAAACGTCGTCAAAGGGGGCCGCCCTTCTCGCGTGTCATGCCTACTAAACCAACCACGATACCGCCTCACGCCTACAGGTTCCGAATTACATTCAATGTTATATCTTTGCTCGGGTGTGTGTCCAGGCTTTATCAATCCTTATTCCCAGCCTTTAGGTGATATTACCCCGCACTGGGGACTCGCTTCTCGCTAATTTCCTCATTATATGCAAGTGTCAAAATCGAGCCTCGATAAACTCTCCTGTCTCCTATACCCCCATCATTAGATAGATCCTGTCTCTAACACAGGTGGCTTTTGCTGCCTTTGTCTTCAATTTAAAGCTGTCCAAGCACACCTCGGGATATCTCAGCTGTCGTGTAGACACAAGCTCCAGTCATCTCCTTTCCTTTGAATATATTAAAATATTATCCCAGGTAGTTGTCATAAGTCAATAAATAGTTCCACAGTGATTAAAAGGTACTCGCGCAAGTTGGTTACTATATCTATTCCTTGAGATTCTGCCATTGGATTGTTAAAACCAGGTTCCTACCCATTATTGATTTCAATTTTAAAAAATTCACGGAGAGATGGTGATCAAATTTCTCTCTTCACGGGTATGCTACTTGGTCTTCAATTCTACTTTCATCCTAAAGCTCATGCATTTGTCACTCTCCCAATCCACTATGCGCTGGAGAAAATCGATCAGGCTAGCATGACTTGGCAGAGAGCGCTGTTAAAATAAAGTTAAGAAATTGTAGCCAGCAATAACAATCAGAACTCACTTCTGCTGTGAGGGAGATTATATCAGGGCTATGATGGAAGAAAAAAATAATTCTAAATCATTTCAGTAGACTATTGTAACGCACTGATTACCGTTCTAAATTTGAACCATGGCAATCCAGCCTCATTTCCCCATACTGTATAAAATAATTTAAGAAAATAAATAAAAATAAGATAAAATTGTACTCAATGGTGCTCGCAACAGAATTTAGAAATGATTGGAACACATAACATTTTAAGAAATGTCCAGAAAGCAGGATACCAAACCTCCTTTATATTACAACATTTCCCCAAAAGTATAACAATCAATAACCCAATAAGCAAAACCACAAATATCTATAGGGCGATATGTTACATTACATACTCACAAACATCTATAACAATAGTCAACTACTTAAGAAACTTCGGCATCCAAACATATTACTGTAATTCCCCTAACATAGTCTCCACCATTAAAAATCCACTATCTAAAATAATCCCAATATCATAAAACCCACTAACCAAAACAGAAAAATAAAAGGCAATATATTCCATAGAATGCAACAACCGCCAGGCCAATATACGCGGGGAAGACAGGGAGGAGAGTCAGCAATAGAATATATGAACATAGACGCAACATTATAAATCAAAACAATAGATCTCTAATTTTCCAACACTGCAAAGAAACAGGCCACACTTTCACTTTAGGAGAACCATAGAATACACTACAATAACATAAACAGCAAATATCTAAGGCTTGTAATTGATCCTTTTGTTATTCAGAAAACACAATAACGTTAATAGAAAATAGATTTGCCCGAAGCATATAACACAATATATCCTAGTACCAGCTAACAATATCAACAATAATATAAGGAACTTATATGTAATAGCCAATAACCGTTATAAAACTAACTTAAATAATAGAATTCCTAACTTATAAGATAATTCATAGAATATAGCAAACAATAGTAGAATATGTAAATACCCTAACCAATTAAAAAAATATATACATCTTAAGTAATCAAATAATATGCAAAACATCTTAATATATATATATATATACATATATGTATATAGAATCATAATAGTTTTAGCATCAGGCGGCGTTATATTATCTTGATATATTGTATAAGTTTCTCCTGTAGAAGGGCGGACAAGCCCGAAAGCTTGAGAAGACCTGAATAAAAGATACTCAAATTTTAATAAGGAAAATTGCACTAAGTCACTCCTTACATGCTCCGTTCTCGTAGGTCTAAAATCGGGAACGCGACAGTAGCGCCCAACGTGGGGCGCGAATTAAGTATATATTTCTTCTAATATACTTTAGAAATATATACCTAATGAAAAGCCATACTATTTAACTATTCAATGAGACAATAATTGATCCTTTTGTTATTCAGAAAACACAATAACGTTAATAGAAAATAGATTTGCCCGAAGCATATAACACAATATATCCTAGTACCAGCTAACAATATCAACAATAATATAAGGAACTTATATGTAATAGCCAATAACCGTTATAAAACTAACTTAAATAATAGAATTCCTAACTTATAAGATAATTCATAGAATATAGCAAACAATAGTAGAATATGTAAATACCCTAACCAATTAAAAAAAAATATACATCTTAAGTAATCAAATAATATGCAAAACATCTTAATATATATATATATACATATATGTATATAGAATCATAATAGTTTTAGCATCAGGCGACATATCGCCCTATAGATATTTGTGGTTTTGCTTATTGGGTTATTGATTGTTATACTTTTGGGGAAATGTTGTAATATAAAGGAGGTTTGGTATCCTGCTTTCTGGACATTTCTTAAAATGTTATGTGTTCCAATCATTTCTAAATTCTGTTGCGAGCACCATTGAGTACAATTTTATCTTATTTTTATTTATTTTCTTAAATTATTTTATACAGTATGGGGAAATGAGGCTGGATTGCCAAGATCATATTAAGGCTTTGTCACAAACTATGTGAATCGAAATTGACAGCGGCGAGTCATGTGGTGGACATCGCCTCAACTTAACCTTTATTGCCCGATAAAATACCAGTGAAACGGAAAGCATAAATTAAAATTCACGATTTAAAATCATAACAGTAGGTGTGGTTAGAAAACTGAAAGGGCGATATGAATAGCTCTTAAACTTAACGGAAATCACAGGCAACAACATGACATTCCTTAAATAAGACCGCTGGAAATTTTGTAAGTCACTCTAGATATAGGCTCTTAACTCAGGGTGTGTGCTACTTCACCAATTTAATTTATTGAATAGTTAAATAGTATGGCTTTTCATTAGGTATATATTTCTAAAGTATATTAGAAGAAATATATACTTAATTCGCGCCCCACGTTGGGCGCTACTGTCGCGTTCCCGATTTTAGACCTACGAGAACGGAGCATGTAAGGAGTGACTTAGTGCAATTTTCCTTATTAAAATTTACGGGTGTAACCTTTCGACAACAATGTCACCACCATCCTCGGAATGTATGTTGTGACTTAGTAAAAATTTCCTTATTATAAACTGTAAGTGTAACATTTTGACAACAACTCCCCTACCATCTTCGGGATAACGTGTGACATAGGAATAGACAAATATATATGACTTAAACATATATATAGGATACAGAAAGGATTTGAGGACTACACAACTTTAAGTAAAAACTTTCAACTTAACAAGGCGTGGGAGGGACCCCTCAAGAGAGGCCCCGTTGATGGATTCTTCCTGGAATGTATGGGGGCGTCGGGTGTCGCGCGGGAACTAACGGAGTCTCAGGAATGTGGGAGTCCAACGTCCACATCCCCCGTCTTGCTTCTTCTTTCATGAAAAAAGAAAAAAAATGGCGGACCCTTTTCTCCCTGCCTCCCTCATTGTTCCAACCATTCCTTTAAGAGATTCACCTTCTGGTGATTTAGCAACCCACTGAAGACGCTGGGAGCTATTTCATAGTGGAAAATTATAGCAACAGTCAAGCGATGTAATCAATAGAATGCAACCAATGCAATAGTATGAACATAGGCGAAACCCGGCAGACAAGTAATAGATAGAATGGATGGGCACGCCAGATCCATAGAAAGGATAAAAGAAATTCCTTTTATTCCAACACACTCAAAATACAGGTCACTCCTTCAATCTAAATAACCCAAAAACCTTTTACACCAATGTGAACAGCGAACAGAAAAGACTGTACTTAGAAGTTTCTTTATCATTGAAAGAACGCCAGCATCAATAGGCACATTGAAATTATAGAATCAAACACAGAACTCATAAATAGCAATTAAACGTACACTTTCCATATTCAATACAGTAACTCTTGTTTCGTAACTCTACTCCATGGCTAATTCAAATTTCATAAGTTGAATTATTATATATAATAGTTTTACCTTAGTTTAGAAATATGTAAATAGTCTGTACTTAGCATATAACAAGAAGTTAATAGTTCCTTTATGAAAATTTTGTAAAGATGTAAATATATTAGGTAAATATATATAGCTACTAACGATCCACACCATCGCGTTATTCCTATAGAAGGACCACCATATCCGAAAGCTAGAGCCTTATTAAGTGATTAAAAAATATATATATGCGCAACCTCGGGGTTTTATTATTTGTCAAAAGGATTTCGCAGAGGTTAAGACATTGGAGTTAGTTTACTGTCTGGATATATATGGGAGGGACCCTACTTGTAAAGATTATACCAACGTCTAACAGATAAGCTATAAAGACAACTAAACTATAGATTTAATAGTGGTCGGTTCTCCCAAAAAAAAAAATTTTAGACGCTGGAATGGGTCGGACTCGGGTCCGTGACGCGCCCAATTTCTTTGTGTCACGTTCTTTGAGATCATCCAACGACTTTGGGAGATCTCAGATAAAGATGAACATGTTACTATTAGAAACTAAAAATCCTAAATATAGAAGACCTAATTAACACTTCTATTGAAGTATAATAAGTTGAAATCAATATCTCAAATTAGATACCATGAAGTACTAGATTCAGATTTTATCGGTAGAGAATCTGATTAAAATGCGATATCCTTTAATCCCTAATTCTATAATAAAGATTCAACAAAAATGCGATAAGTAAGTTACCATCTGGATATATGGAAAGGACTCTATTTATAAAGATTATACCAGAATCTAACAAATAAAAGCAAGCAAACAATAGACTTATACTATTGACATTAATAATCGTAATGTATCTAAAATAAAGGTCTTCAATAAAATCATAAAGAGAACAACCTAATGAGTTTAAGGCAACATGGGTCTTATTAATTTTAAATCAACGAACAATATAATGGTAGACATGATGGAACATACCGAAACACAGACACTCGCGACAGTGTATATGGCCGGCAATTTATGGGAGACTTGATTATTAGCAACATTCCCATCAAATAGGTAAGAAACATTCAACATTTCATTTAAACAGTGGGAGTAACATCATAAAGCAAAAGAATGGGGTGTGTATGAGAGGGAACAAGGAAATTTCTCCATATATTTGTATTAGATATTTATTCTGATTAGGCGAGATTTTGTTGGGGACATCTATACTAGCGAGACAAGCTATTTACATAATGATCTAGGTAGAGGTGACTTAAGGTTACAAATTCTTCGTTGTATGAGGGAAATAGGGATCTCCATCTATCCTAACGGGGCAAGACACGAAAATACTATCATTCCATCTTGTATTTATAGCCCTTTTAGGGCCCATCCAAAATCTAAATGGATTAGTTCTACTTGAAAATTAAAAGGGGGAGCTGGGCCATGATGGCGGGGCTTACCTTCTCTCGGAAAGGGCGGTAAGGTCTGGTCTCCTCCACGTCTCAGGGCCGACTGCTTGGGTCTCTCCTATCACTGAGCGACTTTTTCTCTATCTCCTCTCTCTAGTCAGGACGGGCCCTTTTTATCCTAGCCTCTCTTCATTTCCATTCGTTGATCATGCCAAAGTTTCTATTGGCTGGCATTTTGATTCGTCGAAAGCAAACACCCACGTGATCAATGGGCATTTTCATTCGTCGGAAGAAAAACACGCACGTCATCATGACCACGCCCCCCCAATTTGCCGTGTTGCCGCGCGAGAAAGAAAATTGTATATTGGATAAAACAAATTAATCCCTAAAAATTAATTCCTTTAGGAAATTAATCAATATATATATATATCCCGAGTATATAAAAATTATTGATTTACATGTTTATATGACAAATTGTTTTCCTTAGGTCACCTACTACTAAAATGAGGGGAATATATGTACATATGGTACAGCAATATATGTACATATGGTACAGCAGCTCCCAGCACGGATGTCTCTGGATGTCACCCGTGTCTTTCCTCCCCACCAAGCATCAGCTTTTGGCATGGAAGTCTGGTGTCCTCAGGTGTCTAGATTTATTTGTACATGTGCTCTTTGTACATCCTTCCAAGAGAGGCCCTGCGTCAGGGGGGGGCCTTTAGAGCATCGTCGGCCATCGTTGGGTGTTCTCCACCTAGGCAACAAACACTTCGGCGAGACACTGCGTATATATATATTTATATGATGTAAATGAATGTTTACATCTTTGTTGGGTTTTGTTTAGTGGAAAAACTGACCCAACAGTACTCGATGTTAGGAGCAGCTGTACATGGCGTCTGTTCCTCATGTCAGAGGCGGCCATTTCATATTGGAGCTGCCATACTACTGGTAATTCTCCTTGTCTAATGACAAAGAAAGACGTATTCTACTTCTGAGATAAGAAGATGGAGAGAGGCAAAGAAAGAAATAAGCACTGAGTAGCCAAATATTGATAAAACAATAATATTTGCATAAAATAATAAATATTCTTTAAAAAAAAAAGGTTTCTCCTGATGGGGAAACTGAAAGTTACTGCAACATCTATTGGAATCAATATCAAATAATGATCACAGGGGGGGTCGGTGGAAGGCTGGTTAAACCGTTTGGTTTACGACCACTACGACCCGGGTTCGAACCCGCATTGGACACTTTTTTCTGTTTAAAAAAAAAAAAATGCTCCAATGGCCCCCCGATTCTTGCAAAAGTCCAACCCCACCAGCGAGTGCAAGTAACCAAACGGGGCTCTGGCACATTTATAAGTGCAAAGTCGAACTGCTTTCACATGTATAGACATGTGGTGCGCTTACAGTAAAAAGCAGTCACTAACTACCCACCATGATTATCATGGCCTGTACCACGTGTACTAGGGATAAGCAAAAAAAAAAAAAATGATCACAGGAAATGCCTTTTTTCTTAATTTATCCACTTGTTCCCAGTACAATTTCAAACTTTTATATACTATTGTCTAAATAAATATAATGTTACACAATATATAAATGTTGTTGAGTCTCCTGAATGCTGAGAATCCATCTCTGGCTGCGACACGTTGACTTATAACTGTGTGTTGTACACAGGGGGAGGTGGTGGAGGTGTCCCCCACAGGGGAGCCTGCAGTCTACCGTGGTGTGGGGGACAGTGTCACCAGTCTCCAGGTCAACCCAGTCTGTCCTCACCTCATCCTGGTCTCCTCTCCCTCCCGGGTCACCCTGCTCTCCTCCAGATTGGGTGGGTCTGGACCTGTCTGATGCCACAATCTAGCTTCCCTTCTTTACTTTCTTTGTCCTGGTCTCCAGTGGTTTCTTTATCTTGAGTTATTCTCTTTAGTTCTTTATAACTTTGTTGTTGGGTTACTTTGTCATGTAGAATCATACAAAAAGTGTAACTCATATATCACCTAGTCCATTAGTATAATCCAGGTTCTACATTGTGACACACTCCATGTTGTTGTTGTTGTTTCTTATCCCCTTGTGCAAAGATTACACAGATTCCACATGCTCCTCAAGCTGTTTGTTGTTATTGTTTCTTATCGCCTTGTGCAAACATTACACAGATTCTATGATGCATCAGCGTGCCATCTGTTATCAAATAACGAAACTATTATAGACACGTATGATTCTAGTAGAAATTGTTTTATTTTTAAAAGAATCATACGCGCCTATAATAGTTTCGTATTTTGATAAAAAACTCTATGAGTCCATGTTCCTCCAGCTGTTTGTTGTTGTTTCTTATCCCTTTGTGCAAAGATTACACAAATCCTAGAATTCATACTCCTCGAAGCTGTTTGATGATAAGCAGCAGTAAGGTCCTGTTTAACACATCTAATACAATCCTAAATGCCATGTTATACATTCAGCCATACACTCCATGTGACAAGGGGTTCCACAGGGGCTCCAGTATGGAGGACTCCCCCACTGGCCTCCCCAGTGGTCCGAGTGGTCTGGGGCCAGCCAGCCTCCTTCTACCTGCTGGACTCCACCGGGACTGTGTCTCTGTGGCAGCTGGGGCAGTCCCGGCCTCTCCGGACCTTGCTGGACCTCTCTAGGTATGTCCTCCTTGTCTTGTTATTTATTATCCCATGTGTACAATGTCACAGACTTCAGAATAGCACCCACTAGAATAAAAGATCTAGAACAAAATTGTATATCTTTCAAAAACAATGTTACAGAGATTATTTTCATTGGGAAATGTCAGATTTATTACCTTGTGTTATTTATAGCAGAGCTCATGTTTCTTTTTAAAATAAAAGTAATTTCTAATATCCCCGTTACTGCAATGATAAAAAATATTGGGAGGGCCTTGCTCACACATCAGTGGTGAACCCACCCAGCGGTTTGTCCAGTTTAATCTGACAAACCTAACTTCTCAAGATCTACAAGCTTGATACCCTAATATGATTGAGTGGAGATAATAAAGAAGAATCTAACATAACCATTGTACTGGGCTGTTTTGTTTTTACAGTAGAACCTCCTCCATGAGAGGACACTCCTGCTAGAGGACATCTCTCTACAAAAGTCAGCTTTCATCACCATTTTTACTAATTAGCAGATCTCCAGTAAGAGGACATCTCTCTGTAAAGGACACTTTGGTTCTACAACTAGGTGTTGTCCTTAGGTTCTATTGTATATCCTATACTGAAGATAAACTTTCTCTTGGCAAAGGTATTTTAAATGAACTAGGAACATAAGCGCTCTTTGAGGACAGTAGAAATACATACAAATATATTTATGCTAAAATGCTCACGGAAATGCACTTAAGCCAATCATGGTGGAAACCTGTAGTTTGGCGTTAAAACTGAAACTGTATCTATACTCATTACAAAACTTGAAGAATTGGTGAAAGTCTGATGTCGCCGGTTGTCTATTTTTTATGGAGTCAATTTCATTCAGACTTGGGTATCTTGGGTGTCTTCAATATAAGTCACTGTAATATCTTTCAGAGTTATTGTCTGAATCCCGATATACATGCTAAAAGGTACAACTTCCTTAAGTTTTGTCCATGAGTGTAGTTATCTCGTGTGTCTTCAATAAAGGTCACTGTAATATCTTTCAGAGTTATTGTCTGAATCCCGATATACATGCTAAAAGGTACAACTTCCTTAAGTTTTGTCCATGAGTGTAGTTATCTCGTGTGTCTTCAATAAAGGTCACTGTAATATCTTTCAGAGTTATTGTCTGAATCCCGATATACATGCTAAAAGGTACAACTTCCTTAAGTTTTGTTCATGAGTGTAGTTATCTCGTGTGTCTTCAATAAAGGTCACTGTAATATCTTTCAGAGTTATTGTCTGAATCCCGATATACATGCTAAAAGGTACAACTTCCTTAAGTTTTGTCCATGAGTGTAGTTATCTCGGTGTATTCAATAAAGGTCACTGTAATATCTTTCAGAGTTATTGTCTGAATCCCGATATACATGCTGAAAGGTACAACTTCCTTAAGTTTTGTCCATGAGTGTAGTTATCTCGTGTCTTCAATAAAGGTCACTGTAATATATTTCAGAGTTATTGTCTGAATCCCGATATACATGCTGAAAGGTACAACTTCCTTAAGTTTTGTCCATGAGTGTAGTTATCTCGTGTGTCTTCAATAAAGGTCACTGTAATATATTTCAGAGTTATTGTCTGAATCCCGATATACATGCTAAAAGGTACAACTTCCTTAAGTTTTGTCCATGAGTGTAGTTATCTTGTGTGTCTTCAATAGAGGTCACTGTAATATCTTTCAGAGTTATTGTCTGAATCCCGATATACATGCTGAAAGGTACAACTTCCTTAAGTTTTGTCCATGAGTGTAGTTATCTAGTGTGTCTTCAATAAAGGTCACTGTAATATCTTTTCAGAGTTATTGTCCCAATATACATGCTGAAAGGTACAATCTGTGCCATTTTGGCTCAGTAGAAGGGGCGACCATTACAGTGGAGTGTGTGTAGGGCCAAAGACCTGTGGTGTGGCCCCAACAACATGCTGGTAGGTAGACCACCCATGTCTACAGACAGAGGTAGACAGAGTGTTGTATGTGACAACAGGTCCTGCTACTGGAGTCAGGCAGGTGTAGCCTGCTTCGACGCGACCAGTTTGAAGATCCAGGGAGCCTGAGTGAACAGCTGACCATCCTGAACCTGCTCTGAACCCAACAGCACAATCTATGTGCCTTCTACAACGACTGTACAGTGTTTTACCCACTGAATAAAACTTATTTATTTAGCACTCTCTCCAATATACTCCCAGTTAGCTCATTGGCCTATCTCATGGACTATGATTGGGACATTGATATAACAGTACCAAATATATAAAAACATAGGCTCTGGCACATTTGTAAGTGCAAAGTCAAACTGCTTTTGACACTGTACAGTAAAAGCAGTCGCCTACTTCTACCCACCATGATTATCATGGCCTGTACCACGTGTTGTTGTTTCTTATCCCCTTGTGTAAAGATTACATGAATTCCATGAGTTCATGCTCCTCGAGCTGTTTAGTACCACGTGTAACAAAAAAAACATGCTGTGATGTTTTTCTCAATAAATAATTATATATGATGATGGAAACAACGCTGTTACCGAAACTTCACACACCATTTATTAATTTGATCTTGTTTGTTTATAATATTATTGCATTCATTTTGGGGACTGATATATTTATAAATCAACATCCAATAGTATTAATATAGGTGGCAGCACATTCTGTGTGTGAGGCAAATACTATGAATGTTGGTTTATTGAGTTGTTTTTTCTATTTCATATTGTTGTTCTTATTGTAAACATTGCTGTTGTTAGTGTCCAACTTTTGGTGACACTATGGACAAGGGAGCTACCGGAAGGTCATTTGTTGTATATTTATTTATTTGATATCTAAGTAAAATGTTTATGGAGATGAGTATCTTTTATTCTGGTCTTCTCAAGCTTTCGGGCTTGTCCGCCCTTCTACAGGAGAAACATATACTATATAACGAGAAAATATAACGCCGCTTGATGCTAAACTA
This sequence comes from Cordylochernes scorpioides, assembly GCA_030710605.1. Lineage (NCBI taxonomy): Eukaryota > Metazoa > Arthropoda > Arachnida > Pseudoscorpiones > Chernetidae > Cordylochernes > Cordylochernes scorpioides. Next base: position 93,990,538 of record CP092873.1, read on the forward strand.
ATGCTAGCCGAATGACCCAGGCAACGCCTGTGTTTTACCCGATTGAATGTTTTGATTCAAATACTATTTGTTACAATTATAAATTGGCGCCTTAAATAAATGCATATGTTAGTTAATAACTATAGCCTATGTGCTTTATCTGTCTATGTACTGTTGGCTTCCGTAGGCGTCTCTTACTGGGAAAAAGAAAGATAGGATTCCATTTGGTTATTAAACTAATATATGCATTTATTTAAGGAGCGGCCCACTCCAACACAATAATTACATAAACGAAAAGGCAAGTGGGGGGGCAAAGGTGGCGTGACCGTAGCCAACCAATAGGAGGGCGCCATTCCAAAAAAAAAAGCAAACGGTGACAGAGATGAAAACTGATGACTGATTGATTAGGAGATGAGGAATGACGCTCGTAACTGTATATAGAATTGTTACCACAGAGTGTGTGTAAGCTCATAGGTAAATAGGCGCTATTCGAAAAGAGAAAAAAAAGTTCCTTTTTTAAAAATTATTGGAATCAGTTTCATTAAAAATATTCTAAGCAAAGTCAACATCATTGCATGAGCTGCGAGTCACTAACAGAACAAATTGTTGAATATTTGTCACCATAGTGTCACCAAAAGTTGATGGATGCTAACCACAACAGAGTTGTTATAACCATGGTTAAAACAATTAGAGGATTAATTGCTATTATAACCAAGTTATAAAAGAGGCTGTAATTATCAGGTTCTACTGAATTCATAAAAACATGGTTTATATATATACAGTAGAACCTCCATGAGAGGACACCTCTCTACAAAGGACAGTTTTCATTTGTAAAATTGCCATTTTTACAATTTAGCAACTCTCTGGTAAGAGGACACCTCTCCCTAAAGAACACTTTGGCTTTGTAATTAGGTCCTTTACAGGGAGGTAGTTCTACTGTATATATAAAATAATAATCCAAAGCAGTGAAATTTGACCAGTTTTTGTGTGAAGGAAACAAATGATAGAAAAAATAAGTTCATCTTTTATTAAGTTGTTATATCACATGTTTAAAAATAAGAAATAATACTGAAGTAACTAAAATTGACAAGGCAGCAGCAGCAGCAGAATATGTACAGAGGTTACATGGCACTTAATAGACGGCAGGCCGGCTGGACACAGGCAGGCCATAGACCACGGGGGCCGCACCGATGAGGTAGGGCAGCCTGCAGGCGGTGCGGGCCGGCACCAGTGCGGAGGGCAACAGTGCAGGGCCAGGCAGCCATTGCTGTAATAGTGCCGCTGTGAACCTGTCGATGTCCTTGTCTGTCACATCCCACAGTGTGGCCAGCACCGCGGGGGCTCCAGCCAACAAGTACTGTAGCACCACGCCATGTGGCTCCAGTAGGCCGCCATACTGGCGCAGCCTACCGCTACGGCAGCCAAACAGCAAAAGGGCGGATCGCACAGACAGTCGCTCCGGGTGGGTACCTCCCAGGTAGGTCTGCCCGGACCCATGGCCACAGTACAGCACCAAGTCCTGCTGCCCCAGCGCGGATGCCAGAGCTCCAGACTCAGGGGGAGTCCCCACAACCCCAGTCCAACCCTGCTCTGCCTCAAACTGACTCTGGAACCTGGTCTGGGTGGAAGGAAGGTCTCCAGCAGGGTTGAGGATGTAGAAGGTGCGTAGGGAGTCCACGCCATCCTGCAGCACCGTGCCCGGCTCTCTGGCCCGCAGGTTGGCCGTAGCCAGGGATAACACTGGAATACGGCACACAGGCCGCTTGCGCAGCATGGGCAGGTTCTCCCACGGCAGTGCCTGTACAGTCTGCACACCACAACAATTGAGATGTTTATAGCCCAGGCAGAATGAATATTATCATTTAAGGAAAGGTTTGTGAGGGGAGGAGCAGGAGATGGCAGTTAGAGATTAGTAAAACACCAAGTGATTCTCTAGCTGCAGTATCGCTATCTCAGCAACAAACCTATTTTTACCCCTAAGTAAAGAATCTCTCAAGAGAGCTATGCTTTAATGATCCTTCAAGATACCTGTTTACCTTTTTTTTTTTGGAGTGGTTTCTTCAAGCACAGAATCAACTGTTAGGGCTCCAATTCAGGTAAAACTATTTAAAATTTACATTAAAAAAAAAAGGTTTTATCAAATATATTTCTTTATCCAGCACTAGCACAAAGAAATGATTTAGAAGAAGAGACTTTGAAAAATAGATTTTGTGTCCTTGGGATTAAAAAAGAGAGTAATAATACTTTAGGAACATAAGGTAACAAGACCAAATCCCAATTGTGTTTCTAATCCTAATTGTACCTTATCAAGAGCAATAATTATTTTGAAAGAAGATTTATGTATTTTCAAAGTGATAGCTCTCCTGGTGTGGTTGGTTTACTTGGCTTTTAAAATCACAAGGTAATAAGACAATACAAATAAATAGTACATGACACACCGACATTGTTACCATCATCAATCAAAAGTACTGAATCTATATTATTATTAAAAGAAATATTATTTATTTGGATTTGGTCTTATGCTTCTAATCTACCCTTATCGTGGCTTTTAAAATACAGTTGAACCTGTATATAGCGCCCGATTTTAAATACATAGTACGATGAGATTTACATTTACATTACATTTTTCCCTTGGCAGAGCTGACTGCTATAGGGCGTGTCCCCAGGTGGCGGATAGGGGAACGACCTTCAGATATGAAGGCCAGCTGCGAAACAAGCAGAATAACTCTGACGAATAAGCAGTCGCGGACCAACAGCAGCATTGTTAGAAGAGGAGTAGACCTCTTTAAAAATCCTGACTTCGACTGACCCAGTTGATGGACCTCAGCAAGGGTCCCACTCCAGGGATACGGAGGAGCTGCGTCTGTACTCATGTTAGAGTCGGCAGCAAAGGCGTCTGCTTCCATGTTAGGAACGGCCTCAAACTACAGGCAAAGTCAGACTTTCACCAAAGTGTGCCTGGATCATAATGCCATGATCAACGAAAGCTGCACCCCTATACCCCATTCCATGAGATCAGATGTTGATTTGCATGCTGCATCGCCCGTCGCGCAGAATAAACAGGGGCGCGGTCAGGACTTAGGTAGAGGGTTCTGTCCGATAAGTATAATACAGTCTCCACAAACTTCTAACTTTGCAGCTTCCAAGCAATTGAGAATTTTGCAGTGCAACATAAATGGATTGTGCTCAACAGCAACAAAAATAAAATTAGAAGAAATAATGGAAATAGCTGAAAAACAAAAGATACAAATTATAGCCTTACAGGAAACCAAATTAAATGAAAAGTACAATCTCAAATATAAAAACTATAATATCCTCAGAAAAGACAGAAATAAAGAAGGGGGTGGCCTTGCATTTTTAATCAAGAATTTGTACTATGAAGACAGCCATTAATATTCCAAACACATCAGACCTCGAAGCCCAAGGTATCAAAGTCTACCTCAGTCAAAACAAAACCATCAACATATTCAATATGTATCACCCACCAAACAATAAACTTATTGACGATGGAACAATGGCTCAATTTCTTACAGACAACACAATTATTGTAGGTGACCTTAATGCCAAACATCAACTATGGGGATGTTCCATGCCAAACCCAAGAGGCAAAATACTTTCAAACATATTTGACGACAATGCCTTCATGTGCTTAAATGATGGGAATCCCACCCACCATTCCTACAGCTATAATACTGCACAAGCACTTGATATAAGTTTCTCCAGTCCTGACATTTTCCACAAATGCAAATGGCAAATATTAAAAAGTATTGGAAGTGATCATTTGCCTATTTTGATAGAAATTAGCACCAAGACCAAAACCAGCTCAATTAAAGAAAAATTCTGGAACTTCAAAAAGGCTAATTGGAATCTTTACAAGAAAAACACCAATGAAGACTTTAGAAAAGCACCCACTAGAATAAAAGATCTGGAACAAAATTGGATATCTTTTAAAAACACCATTATTAAAGCAGCCAAAGTTTCAATACCAAGAGGTAATATTAAGAAATGGATTCCAAATTATACACACCAGGCAAAAGATATTCAAACACTTATAACTAAAAGAAATGAACTACAAAAAAAGTGCACCCAAAACCAAACAAATTGTAGAACTGAACTGAACATTGTGAATGCAAAAATAAAAAGGTTATACGTAAATATGAAAAGGGAAAAATGGAAACAAACTTGTGAAAACCTGAACCCAAGAAACCCGAATACAAAACTTTGGCATTTGGCAAAACAAATTGACAGAGCCCAGCCACAAACTGAAAACACAAATATGATTAAGAATACGGATGGTACCCCAGCAACTAATGACAAAAATGCTGCTAATCTTTTAGGTAATTCATATCAAATAAGTAGTAAAATCAAATTTGAAATAAAAGATAAGAAAGTTGAAAAAAAGGCCCGAAAGATTATTCATGACTGTAAAAATTTCACCAGCACTCATAATATTTTCCATGAAAAAATCAATATGAAAGAGCTAGATTATGCATTAGAAAACACTGACCTAAACAAGACTCCTGGGCCAGATGGAATCCATGGCCAAATGATATCAAACTTGGGCAAAAATGGCAAAGAAATACTTCTTGATATTTTCAATAACTCCTGGAAAACTGGAAAATTGCCTCAAGACTGGAAAACTGCAACAATAATTCCTATTAAAAAACTTGACAAATCTGCTGATGACCCAAAAAACTACCGACCTATCTCCCTCACAAGTATTTGCTGCAAATTAATGGAAAAAATTATACTCAGACGACTTACCTACCACCTTGACACAAGAAATCTCTTACCAGAAGAACAATATGGATTTAGGAAAGGACATGGGACAATAGACCAACTCTTTTTTTTCACACAAAAGGTAAAAGATGCACAAAACAGAAAACCAACTAGCCACACCATAGCTGCTTTTTTAGACCTTACACAAGCTTTTGATAAAGTATGGAAAAACAAGTTGATTACAAAATTATACAAGCATTTCAAAATTGATGGAAAAGCTATCACTTGGATAAATGATTTCCTTAAAAATAGATACATCAGGGTCAAATATAATGGAACTCTATCTAAAACCTTCAAATTGTACCAAGGATTACCACAAGGATCAGTCCTTAGCCCAACTCTCTTCACCCTATTTATTGCAGGCATAGAAGAAAAAATTTCACATAAAACCAATATTGGACTTTTCGCTGATGACATTATTCTATGGAGCAGTAACACTAACTGGAAAAAAGCTGAAAGGGATTTGAACAAGACTCTTCTCCACCTAGAAAAATTTGCTAATAAACATAAATTAGAATTTAACCCCCAAAAATCTGAAACCTGTCTTTTTACTACCGATAAGAAACTATACAAAATAAGGCCAAAAATTATTCTGAAAGAACAACAATTACAATATAATAAACATCCTAAATATCTTGGCTACACCCTGGATCCAGAAATTAACTCCAGTAAACATATTGAAGAAGTTATTAGAAAAGGAAGAGACCGACTAAAAATCCTGAAATATATTTCAGGAAGAGAGTGGGGAGCCGATGCAACCACACTAAAATTAACTTACACATCTCTAATTAGACCTATCCTGGAATATGGATATCAAATCTATGGTACAGCATCTGAAACAAATCTAAAATCACTGGAAAGGATACAACTAAGTGCAGCTAGAATTATTACAGGTCTTCGAAATACCTGCCCTAACGATATTGTACTTTACGAGGCAGACATTATGCCCTTAAAGGATAGAAGAAGCTACAATCTGCCAAAATATATAAACAAAATCAAGAGTTATGGAAACAAACACAGAACTTCCAACTACATACTTAATTGGGAATCCAATCTAAGACTCAAAAAAGAAGGTCCTCTCCACCTGGCCAAAAGAAATGGATTTTTAAAATATAAAGTAGAAAAAAATTATTTAGCAGAAAAAATTTCTCCATGCGAACCACTACAAAATGTTATTTTTAATGACACTTTAAATGAACCCACCAACAAACAATACCAAAATCCAGAATACTTAAAACAATTATCATTAGAAATAATTAATAACATTCCTAAAAATGCAATAACTATTTATATCGATGGTAGCAGAGATGAGTTGGGACACACTGGCAGTGGCTGTCTCATCAAAACTACAAATGACATTGAGAAAATGAACAGAAAAAACCCAGATTTTTGCTCAGTCTTCAGATCAGAACTTATAGCCATCTATGAAGCCTTAAAATCCATCAGAAATACTAATTATCAAGATATCTGGATTCTTACTGATAGTAGAAGTGCCATACAACACTTGAGTCACACAGGGGAACTCAGAGACAAAGTAAGCAGGAACATAATTGGTTATCTCCAAAAACTCTCAAAAACCTCAAAAATTCACCTTCAATGGATACCCTCACATGTTGGAATTGAAGGCAATGAAGCTGCTGATGTTCTAGCAAAAAAAGGCACAAAAGAACCCTTGCCACAGAAAAACAAACTTACTTTTAAAGAAATAGAAACAGTAGCCAAAACAAAAATAAACAAGAACTGGAGGATCCCACCTAAGCACAGTTGGTACAGTGGAGTGAACCCAGGAGGAGCTCTAAACATCAGAAATAGACAGCATCAAACAACACTAACAAGATTTAGAACAGGCCATCTCAAGCCATTGAAGATAGAAAATAATAATAAAATCTACCCCACTTGCCCAAAATGTAGCTTGTCACCTGCAGCTCCAGAACACATTTTGGCTTGCATTAGATGCACTAAACAGGACCTTTGGGAGAGGCCGCTGCTCATCATAAAACAGCTCGAGGAGCATGAACTCATGGAATTCGTGTAATCTTTACACAAGGGGATAAGAAACAACAACAACAACAGATTTACATTAAAAGTGACCTGTCTATAGCACCCCATCTCTATAGCACCCTATTTTGGTAAGTCCCAAGATGGAGCGCTATAGACAAGTTTAACTGTATTTGCAAATATTAGCTCAAAATTGTAAATTAAGAGTTTTTAAAAACTATTATTCCAAAAGTTGCCCTCCTCCAAAACTTGAGGCCACTATTACCAGTTGACTCACTCACCTTGTCCAGGACCAGTAGGAGGGGACTTTGCTTGAGGGTGGGGGGTGAGGATGGGGGGGGGGTCAGGGAGTGAGGCCAGGGCCTGGTCCCTCTGTGCGGGGGTCAGGAGGGGCAGCCCAGCGGCCACCAGCTGTGCGAGGGACTCGGCAGTGGGGGGCAGCAGTCCCACCTTGCACCATCCCAGCCACAGCTCCTCCATGCTGCCCACCAGCTCCTTCATCTGTCTGTCAAAGTCATGGCGCACCTTCCACCACACTGAGGGCTCCTTGTTGATGGTGGTGGCATTGCTCAGGTGTAGCAGCTCCTCAAACAGCCCCGGCACGTTGCGCAGTTGCTACAGACACACACAATTATTGGAGTCATCTCTGCAGATAACATTTCAATTTTTTATATAAGGTCTAAACACAAGGTAATAAGACCAAATAAATAAATAGTGTGTTGGTGTCAGATGTTTATTTGGTCTTATTACCTTGTGTTTATCCAAATTGTGCCTTATCAATTATATAAGGTCTGTAAAAAAAGCTTCTAAACACATATATATACAGTAGAACCTCCATGAGAGGACACTCGTGCTAGAGGAAACCTCTCTACAAAGGACAGTTTTCATTCACAAAATAACCATTTTTACAATATGGCAACTCTCCGGTAAGAGGACACCTCTCCCTAAAGGACACTTTGGCCTTGCAATTAGGTATTGTGCTTTACAGGGAGGTAGTTCTACTGTATATATTTTTAACATTAGCGTTAAAAAAAATTACTTATAATTTTCAGCAATAGATGGCACTAAAATTAAAGATAAATATTTAACATAGGAATATAGTCAAAAACCTCATTTCAATTTTTTATATGAGAGAGAGAGAGAGAGAGAGAGAGAGAGAGAGAGGTCTGTAAAAAAAGCTTCTAAACAAATATATAAACAGTAGAACCTCCATGAGAGGACACTCGCGCTAGAGGTCACCTCTCTACAAAGAACAGTTTTCATTTGCATATTTACCATTTTCACTATTTAGCAACTCTCCAATAAGAGGACACCTCTCCCTAAAGGACACTTTGGGTCTGCAATTAGGTGTTGTCTTTTACAGGGAGGTAGTTCTACTGTATATATTTTTAAAAGTAGCGTTAAAAAAATTACTTATAATTTTCAGCAATAGACGGCACTAAAGATAAATATTTAACATAGGAATATAGTCAAAAACCTCTTTAATCCAACACCCAGGAGTTTGGTTGGAACTTCCTGTTGAATTAGAAACAACAGAGATAGAATCAAGATTCAAGCTAAACACTAGATTACAAGCTAAGTACAGTAGAACCCCCATGAGAGGACACTCACACTAGAAGACAACTCTCTACAAAAGGACACCTCTCCCTAAAGGACACTTTGGCTCTGTAACTAGGTGTCGTCCTTTAGACATGTAGAGGTTGATCTACTGTAAAATAAAAGCAAATTTTTAATACACCAATACCTCGCTTTGCATCGTTTCGTTTTGCGTTTTTTCGAAGTTGCGTTGATTTTAATATATATAATTAATAATTGAAAATAAAAAAAAAATAGTTGATATTTATTCTGACAGATGGCGCAAGCCATCAGCAACTTTTAGTTGCACGATCGGGAGATGCCCTTTATCTTAAAGTTAGAACTATAAATTTAAAATAAAATCCACATGTACATATGCAAGTCTCAAATATAAACATATATGGCTCTCAAGTTTGAAAAATTCATTTTTAGTTTATAGCTATTTTGTCATGATGTGGCAACTCTATTCTCCCATTTAACACACAGCAACAACACAAGTCTGTATATTTATTTTTGGAAGAAACTATTTTTTATTTCAATAAACACAAGGTAATGTTGACTTCCGTAGGCGTTTCTTACTGGGAAAAAGAAAGAGAGGATTCAATGAAATAATTTAGTAGCGTTTATTAAAACAAAATCATCAATGAACAACACATATAACAGAGAGTACCGTCGTCTTCCGGGTATTCCTTCTACTGGGGAGCTCGGATTCTATATTCTGTGCGTTTATAATCTGTTTATCTGTGGCTCTCTGGTCGGGATGGCGCCTACATTCGGCCATTCCTGGATTTCAATCGTCCTCGATTGAACCTTGCGTTGCAGGAACGTCGTGGGTTGCGTCGGGGGGTATCTTCTACTTCTGGCTCCTCGTCCGGACTTTCTTCTGTAGCTGAATCATCTTCTTCACTGTGCCAAGACTTCAGTTGACTGATATGGGCCGTTGTCGTGTAGAACCGTCCACTGGTTCTTTCGCTTAACTGAGTCACTCTATACGTGTCGCTTGGCAGAACCTCGGTAATTATCAAAGGTCCTCGATATTTGGGTTGTGCCTTGGTTGGTTCACCCGTCATTTTGGGTACATGCCTCATCACTACAATTTCTCCTACTTCGAATTGGATTGTACGGCACTTCTTCTTATTGTAGTATGTCTTCATAATTTCTTTTTTATTCTCAATTTGGGTTCTCACACTCTCTTGAATTCTATCCGGCTCGGTCCATGGGTCCACGTCTTCGTCGGCTAATCTTCTAAGTATCCCATCGTGGAATCGAGGGGAATAGCCGTGGAGTGTTTCGAACGGTGTTTTATTCGTCGTCTTGTTCACCGCATTGTTCAGGTCTCGCTCTACCTCCTTGATCTTCAGGTACCAATCCTTCCGTCGCGGATCCTTGATACTGGTTGCTATAGTGGACAATACTGTTCGGTTCACTCTTTCGACCATCCCGTTCCCTTGCGGATGTTTCGTAGAGTTCAGAGTATGATGTATTCCATTTCCTCGACAGAATTCTTCAAATTGCCTTGAGGTAAAACATGACCCTCTGTCGCTGATGATCTTGTCGGGTAGTCCGAAATCATTCACAAAACTTTTCATTACCTTCAGGACGTTCTGCGTCGATGTATTCCTTACAGGGCTTAATCGGACAAATCTTGTCAGATTATCGACAATCACTAAAAGTTCCTGGTTACCTTTTGTACTTCTCACGAAGGGGCCTACGTGGTCCATGTGTACGATGGAAAACGGTCTCTTGCCTGACTTAATGGGATGTAGGAAGCCTTGTTGTTTTCCACCGGGAACTTTGTTAAATAGACACTTGAGACACATAGCCACATGGCGTCGAACGTACCTCTTCATTGAAGGAAACCAGTACAATTCCTCAATTTTGTTGACAGTCCTATCAGTCGCAAAATGTCCCATTAGATCATGGAATTTGACAACTAAGCTTTTCCTCATACTTTTGGGTATAACATACAGGGCTCGTTCCTCTTCTCCATTTTTCACCATGCGGAAAAGTCTGCCTCCTTTGTAGCTGTAGTCGTTAATTCTATTTTGTTCTCCTACTGTCCTATCACACGGGTCCTTTCGAAAGATCTGGATCAGGTCTCTCAATTCAGGGTCGGAATGCTGAATCATCAAGATTTGTTCTTCCAGTGTGATTGTGAGGCACACTTCAAGGTTTTTCTCCACGATTTCCTCCATCGTGTCTCTAGGGTCATCGACTGGAGCTCTACTCATTCCGTCTACGTGGGCCATCTTCTCCCCTGGTTTATGTCGAATTTCGAAATCGTATTCCTGAATCAGATTGTACCATCGCGCTATCTGAGGATTTGTAGTCTTCTTCGCGTTCATGTAGACCAGTGCTTGGCAACCTGTAACCACTGTAAACTTGATTCCTACGAGGAACTGACGTAGTCGATCCAAGGTCCACACTATCGCCATCAGCTCCAATTTGCTTGAGTGGTACATCTTCTCGGCCTCTGTTGTCTTCTTGCTCACACAGTAGACCAAGCGCCATTTGCAGTCTTCGTCCATCTGTAGCACCATTCCTGCTAATCCCTCAGCACTCGCATCGCAATGTACTTCTGTCTTGAGTTCAGGGTTGTAATGAGCTAGTACCGGATATTCGACCAGATCCTTTCGTAGTCCTCCAAATGACCTTCGCTGTTCTTCCTTCCATTCAAATTGTGAACCTTTCTTCGTAAGTCTGCTTAGCGGTTCTGCTTTCCTCGCGAAATCCTTTACAAATCGTCTGAAGAAGTTCGTCAGTCCCAGAAAGCGTCGTATGTCGTGGACATTCTTGGGTTCTGGAAATTCTTCTATCGCCTTGATCTTTCTTGGGCCTGGCTTAAGTCCGCCTGTACTGATGACATACCCTAAGAACTCAACTTCCTTCCTTCCGAACTCACATTTGGAGGGTTTCAGTGTCAACTTCGCTGATCTTATTCTTTCGAGGACTTCCCTCAACCTTTCGATCATCTCCCGCCAATCCTTTGCCGGGATAATCACGTCGTCGAGATAGCAGAATGCCTTCTTGTTCAGCAGCAGACCTAGGACAGTGTGCATCAGTCTTTGGAATTCAGCTGGTGCGTTGGCGAGTCCAAAAATCATCCTTTCGAATTGACCTGTATCATCTGGGGTGATGAATGCTGTCTTTAATTTTGCCTTATCGGTCAGTGGTATCTGCAGATATCCATGCGCCAGATCCAGAGTGGTGAAGAATTTCGCATTCCTTAGGCCTTCCAGAAGGTCGTCTATCCTTGGTAATGGGAACTTGTCCTTAACTGTTTGAATGTTGAGTCTCCTATAATCTACCACCAGACGATGATCTCCAGTTTTCTTCCTCACAAGTAGGACGGGACTAGTGTAGGGTGATCTAGTTTCCGTGACTATTCCATTGTCCTTCCACTCTCTGACAATCTCCCTGATTGCTTCGCGTTCACTTGCAGTCGTCTTATACGGTCTCAGACAGACTGGCTTGCTTCCATCAACCTCCTTAATGTCCATCTTGGTGACATCGGTGAACCCTAATTCCTCCATGCCAAGAGCGAAACAGTCTCTATACTCGTTTACTACATCTAGGATTTCTTGTCTCTCTTTCGAAGTCAGAGAATGATTGACGTTGATGTCCTCAGGCAGTATGGGGCGCTTACGTTTCATTTGGTCTTGTCCTTCCCTCTTCTCTTCATTTTTAGTCTGAAACGGATCCTCTGCGACGTCCAGGTTAACAACAATATCATCAAGGTTCAGTAGTTCAACTCGCCCTACACATTGGTTCTTCCTTACTCTCAACTTGCCCTTGCCAGCTGAGATGATGGGTACGGTCGTCTTTCCATCGACCACTTCCAATAGGGAATCGACACAGGCGTCATCTACTCCTGTGAACAATACATATCCGTCCTTTACCTCGTCTGTGATTGCACTTGTAAAGTTAATGGAGTCGCTCTCCAACTGAACAGTTTCGGTTGCTCTCAGTTCGATGCGACGCGACTTGATTTCTTCTTGCAGATTAGCAAACGGAAATTCGGATGAATAGCCAATATGCAAGTTTTTACCAATTCTGGCGAAGGATACGTAGGGCAGATCTGTCCATGTTCTTCCAATTAATAGGTCATAGGGTTGGGCATCATCGTTGACAATGAATACAGTGATTTCCCTTCCGACGATGCCATCAATCTCCAGGTCGACTGTCGTCTTCCCAACGGTCCTGGCAGCTGGTCCAGTCTGGTTACCGATGCCGTACAGACTAGTCGAGTCTGGTTCGATGTCGACGCTGATCCTCCTTGCGACCGATTCTCTCATTAGACAACTGCTGCTCCCGGTGTCTATCATTGCCTTCACGGTTTCCTTGTTGTCGATCTTGACATCCTTCAATTATACATCTGGCGGGACAGTCTCCAGTCCTTCGACTTCCAGGTTGGCTACTTTTAGTCCTTCTTTGGGTCTTGTGCAATTCCTTTCCTTGTGTCCCATTTGACCGCATCCTCGGCATGTCAACGTAGTCCTGGGTGCTGGGCAGTCTCTGGCAATGTGTCCAAACTGATTGCAGTTGAAGTGACAAAAGTTACTATTTACGGGTTAACACACAAATACAATATACTAGGGCCTACAGTAAGAGTAACTTAAGCACAGAAAAATCGTGGACTCAAAAGTACAACACCTCTTCAAAATGACAAAAGTTACTATTTACGGGTTAACACACAAATACAATATACTAGGGCCTACAGTAAGAGTAACTTAAACACAGAAAAAATCGTGGACTCAAAAGTACAACACAAAAAAAAAGTAAATAATAAACCACAATTCGTTAAATAAAATAAAAAAAAAAAACAGTACTTAGCTTTATTGCTGCTTAGGTAGGGATCGGACCGGGGTTACACAGGTATGCGCCGAGATTGCCAGACAGGGATATAGCACGCAGAGAACACTTTAAGCGTCCCCACACGATATTCCACCACACTGGCCTCGACTCATACCATAGCCCCCTTTATATACAAACATGACCACATTCGTCCAATTAGAATGCTGGAGAGATCGGTTTACTTATCTGATAAAACAACGTTCTTCGCACTAAAGAAATAGGATAAGATAAGCGTGCGAATATTTGTCAATATAATTTGACAAAAGGTCTCTTTCCAAAAAAAAAAAACTAACCAATCTACCAAACATTCTTCTTATTGTCCCGTAAAGAAAACCTCCCGCTATTCGGGTGGGAAAAGCTCACGGGAGCCATGTTATAAAGAAACAAACAAAAAAAAACTAAAGAGAGGAGAAGTAGGCATCCGGGTCGTTCCATAAAGGCTCCTTCCATCTTGCTCCTCCCAAAAGAAACTTGAAAAAAAAAAAATCTGCGCAAACTACGTGAGTTACCATGAGTGATTACCAAACACACATATATAATATGCTTTAGCAGACAGAGTTTAATGGGGGACCAAATAAGCTCTCATCTGGGACCGGCTGGGTATGTTAGGTAGAGACTTAGGGTATTGACAGACGCTCACTTGATGAGAAACCGAACGATCCAATTCCATTCAGTTCTCTCAAGTCCAAGAGCTAAAAGCTCTTCTTAACGTCTGTTTCTAAACGCTTTCATCCTATCGACATGTACAACTTTCACATCGTGCATGGTGACCCCTCTTACTCTAAAGTTAACATCGGAGACCCTAGCTTCCACACGGAAAGGCCCATAGACGTTGGAGTAACCTTCAGTCTTAGGAACAGCTAGCATTACCAGATCTCCTCTGTCGAAACTTCTGGAATAAGGTGGCCTAGGATTCATAAGCTTTTTAGCAGAATTACCTGACATAAACTGTCTGACAGTCTCCTTTGCTTTCCGCATCACCCTTAACCTCTCAGCCCAAGTAGGCTTTCTAAAACTATTAACAGACCCAGCGCTACACTCACAGCTTCTGTTAAACTCAGTAGGTGGCAACTTTACAGCCTCGTTTTCAATGCGCTTCACTGATTTCTCCTCGAAGGAGCTTGAAACCATCGGTCTATGCACACTGGCAACGTAGCTAAGGTCTACATAATCTCGGTCTTCTGGTTTCAAGGAAATCATGTTGCAACGCTCCCGTATGGCAGGTAACGGGATATTGAATCTCCTTATATCATTGATTCCCAGAATCCCGTCGTAGGCCTTATCTCCGAGTGACATTAGCCAAAACCTTATCTCTCCCAGCTCAATGCCGTTTTCGTTACCAACTCTACAGGTTTTAACACGTGTAAGTGTCTGCTCTTGGCCTGTCACTGACACTATACGTAAAGTTTTAAGTGCATCGTTCCAATTCTCCTTCAAGACCTTGCACTTTTCAGAATCAATAATACTGACTTGGCTTCCTGTATCGTATAACAGGTGCCACATATTGCCGTTAATATTCACCTTAACTATTGGCAGATTTCTAAACTGATTTCCTCCATATGAACGTATGTTCACTATCTCAGCATTGTCAAGAGTATTGCGGTTGAAAAACATAGAAGACTGTCTTGAGAAATCACTAGGCTTATGTCCTAAGCTACACTCAGGTGGACTCAGCCTGATTTCGCCCAACAATTTAGTCAGTTTTTCTACCTCACCCCTAAGATCTGCAATACACTGCTCATTTTCGTGCTTCATCCTGTTTACACTGGCACTAAGCATCTTCATCTCACTCTTAATGCTATTTATTTCTTCAACCCCTTCTACTGAACATACCCCTTTCATAAAGCTGCAACGGTGTTCTACACTATCCTCCGTGGCCATGACACTGACTGCTTTGTCTATTGATTTAGCCTCGCTGCGAACAATAGCCTCTCTATACTTATCGAGCACATTTTCGAGGAAAATTTCGAACACTAGGCTATCGTTAAAACTGTACTCTACTTTATCTCTAATGGCCAGGAATCTTTCTTTAAAAACCATAGGACTTTCCCCAACTCTCTGCTTAAGACCTTCTATTAATTTAAGGCATTCCCTAATACCACGCGCTTTCTTAGGGTACAATATGTTCAGTTTACTAGCAATACTTTTGAAACTGCTATCGTTACGGATACCCATCTCCTCTAAGCTCAACCTAACTTCAGGGGATAAAGCCTCGAACATGAGCAATGCTTTGACCTCAGGATCCCATTTGCCTACTCGAGCTTTAAGCTCGACTTCCCAAATGAAAGATTCGAGATCAATCCCATTAAACACTGACAAGTTGAGCATAGAATTCGCGAACATGATGGAGTACAAAAAATAGTAATAAACCACTCAATCAAAGAAAAAAAAAAACGCACGTAAAATTACAGGAATTTACACGTGCAAAACACCAGTAATCCTGGCAGGCTCGCCAATGACAAATGTTACTATTTACGGGTTAACACACAAATACAATATACTAGGGCCTACAGTAAGAGTAACTTAAGCACAGAAAAATCGTGGACTCAAAAGTACAACACCTCTTCAAAATGACAAAAGTTACTATTTACGGGTTAACACACAAATACAATATACTAGGGCCTACAGTAAGAGTAACTTAAACACAGAAAAAATCGTGGACTCAAAAGTACAACACAAAAAAAAAAGTAAATAATAAACCACAATTCGTTAAATAAAATAAAAAAAAAAACAGTACTTAGCTTTATTGCTGCTTAGGTAGGGATCGGACCGGGGTTACACAGGTATGCGCCGAGATTGCCAGACAGGGATATAGCACGCAGAGAACACTTTAAGCGTCCCCACACGATATTCCACCACACTGGCCTCGACTCATACCATAGCCCCCTTTATATACAAACATGACCACATTCGTCCAATTAGAATGCTGGAGAGATCGGTTTACTTATCTGATAAAACAACGTTCTTCGCACTAAAGAAATAGGATAAGATAAGCGTGCGAATATTTGTCAATATAATTTGACAGAAGCACTTCGGTTCTCCCTTGTCGTTTCTGATCGTACGGTTGACCATTCTCCTCAAGGTGTTAGGGTACGTTTCACTGATTTCGTTCCTTGCAGCGTCTTGACCCGAAACATTCGTTCCTTGTTTAGTCTCTTTAACTTCGCTTTGGTTGGGGAATCTCGCAGATTTCTGCTGAAACGACGGTGGCATGAGGTGTTTCGCATTCCAATGCGGAGGTCCCATCTCGGTGCGAACATTTTCGTACTCGTCCAGTTTATCCGCCAACTCATCTGGGTTGTTTAACTTGGTCCAATCGTCAATGAGATGATTACGCAGCACATTTGGGACTTTTTTCTTTAGCTGGTTAGTGACGGACAAATCCTTTAGGGCGTCGAAATTTTCCACGTTCATTCCTTCAATCCATTCGTTGAAATATCCTCGCAATTCGAAAGCGAAGTCTCTCCAGGAACCCTTTTGAGATCTCTCGTGCTTCTCGAATTTTTGTCTGAATTGTTCGGGGCTCAACTTGTACCGTTTTAGGAGCAACCTTTTCACGAACCTATAATCGCCGCTTTGTTCTTCTGTCTCCCGAGCGATTAATTGAATCATTTCGTAAGGTAGCAATCCTAGGAGGCTGAACGCCCATTGGTCTTCATCCAATCCTAGTCGCTTTGCCTGTCTTTCGAAAAGAATTAGGTAAAAACTCAAATCATTGTCCTTCGACTCGTACTTGGGCATCAGTTTACGTATCTCGTAATGTGCGTCATTGCTGGTACTTCGAGACGTATCGTTGTTTCCGCGTGTAGTCTGGATGCGCAGCTTCTCAAGCTCGAATTCCATTACCATTTGTTCTTTTCGTTCCCGTTCGATTCGTTCCCGATCCTCGATTCGTTTCCGATCCTCGATTCGTTCCCGCTCCTCGATCAGAGTCTCCAACAGTTGCTTTGCGAATTCTTCTTCGTAAGATTGGCTATTCAAAATAAGGTGTTTTAAGTCGACGATCCTGCTCTCTGGCGGTACTACCTCGCCGAGTTCATACGCCAACTTGCTCAAATCGCATTTCCTTACTTTCGCTAAATAAGTCATGTTTTTCAAAAGGAAAAATAAACAAAGCAAAAAATTTTAAAATAAACAAATAAAACTGACTAAACCAGATACGTACTGTTTCAATTATTTCTTTAAACGAAATCAACTTTTCCTTAGTAATTTTGAGACAATACTTTTTTTTTTTTTTCCGCGATACTTTGCGATAATACTTTTTATCGAGATGATTTTGCAATAATACTTTTACCGCGATACTTTGCGATAATACTTTTATTGAGATGACTTGCAATAATACTTTTATCGCGATACTTTGCGATAATACTTTTGTCGAGATGACTTGCAATAATACTTTTATCGCGATACTTTGCAATAATACTTTTGTCGAGGTGACTTGTAATAATACTTTTACCGCGATACTTTGCGATAATACTTTTAGGAATAGGTAATTTAATTTCGTACATACCATGCAACTCCTCTTACGTTGATCGGTCACCGCGCCACGTCCTTCTCGTTTCCAAATTATTCCAGTGAATCTTCAATTTTCTTCAGGACCATCCCACTTCTGAATTTCTGTTGGCTTCCGTAGGCGTTTCTTACTGGGAAAAAGAAAGAGAGGATTCAATGAAATAATTTAGTAGCGTTTATTAAAACAAAATCATCAATGAACAACACATATAACAGAGAGTACCGTCGTCTTCCGGGTATTCCTTCTACTGGGGAGCTCGGATTCTATATTCTGTGCGTTTATAATCTGTTTATCTGTGGCTCTCTGGTCGGGATGGCGCCTACAGTAATAAGACCAAATCCAAATACAAATAAATAGTGTGTGACGTTTCGGTAACAGCGTTGTTACCATCTTCAGACAAAAGTATTGAATGAGAAATCTTACCACAGCATGTTTTAAATAGTTACTGTTATCAAATGTTCTTCTTCTTATCTGCTATCTTGTTTACACACTTGATAACAGTAACTATTTAAACCATGCTGTGGTAAAATTTCTCATTCAGTACATTTGTCTGAAGATGGTAACAATGCTGTTACCGAAACGTTACACACTATTTATTTATTTAGAGATTTGGTCTTATTACCTTGTGCTTATTGATCTATAATCCAAATTGTGTCTTATCTATTTCAATAATTAATATGTATTTCTTATAGTTCTTAAGGGGGTCGGTGGAAGGATGGTCTAAACCGTTGATTTTCGACTGCTACGACCCGGGTTCGATTCCCGCATTGGGCACTTTTTTATGTTTAAAAAAAAAATGCTCCAATGGCCCCCGATTCTTGCAAAAGTCCAATCCCAACAGCGAGTGCAAGTAACCAAACTGGGCTCTGGCACATTTGTAAGTGCAAAGTCGAACTGCTTTTCACATGTGTAGACATGTGGTGTACTTACAGTAAAAACAGGTTGCATACTTCTACCCACCATGATTATCATGGCCTGTACCACGTGTACTAGGGATAAGCAAAAAAAAAAAGTTCTTAAAAACAATAAATGTAAATAGTTGTCCTTATTGTTATCATTCAAGAGTTGACAAATTCTAAATTATTATGTATTTTTACTCTAGAGTTAAACTACTTGAAAAATAAATATTTTCGATATTTCACCAAAACAACTGCACTTAGTGAGTAAGCCTTCCTAAAAATTGATTCTTTTTAAAATAACATAAAATATGTTATTATGAAAACCACATTTCTGAGATTCCATCTTTCAGTGCTGCATATATAAGTAGAATCCTCCAATACAGTATTAGAGCTCTGAGAAGCAATCTGGTGGATTAAATTGGCGAAACCACTGGGAAGGTTCACCACTGATGAGCCAAGCCCTCCCAATATATTTTTTTTCATTGAAGTAAGGGCAGTAGAAATTTGTATTATGTACAAAAGAAACATTCGTGCTTTTAATTCATAAAATAAATGCTCCCACGAAAAAATTTCTCAAATAGGGCATAACTTGAATTGCCATTTAGAATCGCACACAATTCCCATCGCACCAATGTGTTCCACAGCTCAATGATGAATGAAGTTGGGTGAAGAGAGTGTATTGGCCATGTGAGATACAAAGAGAAATTGGCAAAGGAACACCTACCGGGCTGGGTGAGATATAGAACAAGAGGGGAGTCTGTCCTGCGCAGTACCGCACAAGCAGCAGGTGGGGGGAGGTCTCCTTGGTGGAAGGCAGGAGTTGGCTGGGAACTGCCGCCAGGTGAACCACGGTCCAGTCTGTTCATGCAGCGCAGGAATGTGAGACTTTGGTTCAGCTGACTCCCAATATAGAGGGTCTTTCATCCAGTAACAACAGAGTGACAAAAGAATACAAGCTAAAGCAAAACATAAGGAAGGTACAAGGTAAAAATTGAACCTACACTCATAGACAAAACTTAAGGAAGTTGTACCTTTTAGCATGTATATCGGGATTCAGACAATAACTCTGAAAGATATTACAGTGACCTTTATTGAAGATACACGAGATAACTACACTCATGGACAAAACTTAAGGAAGTTGTACCTTTTAGCATGTATATCGAAATTCAGACAATAACTCTGAAAGATATTACAATGACCTTTATTGAAGATACACGAGATAACTACACTCATAGACAAAACTTAAGGAAGTTGTACCCTTTAGCATGTATATCAGGATTCAGAAAATAACTCTGAAAGATATTACAGTGACCTTTATTGAAGACACATGAGATAACTAAGTGTGAACTTGTGTAATCTTTACTCAAGGAGATAATGCTAATCCCTAGTACAGAGTGGAATCAATAAATAAGGTGAATTATAATTTATTTAAAAAAATAAGAACGATATTAAAAATTAGGACTTGGTTTATTCAAAATAATCACCTTGGCTTTCTATACATCGTCTCCATCGTTCTGGCAACTTGTAAATACCCTCTTTATAGGCACTCTTAGGAAGCGTGTGAAAAAAATCTTGCACCACTTTCTGGACATCTTCATCCGAGTCAAATCGCTTTCCCTTTAACTCCTTCTTTAGTAGTCCAAAAAGGAAATAGTCAGAGGGGGCTAGGTCTGGAATATATGCAGGATGTTCTAAAACTTCAAAACCTAATTTAATGATTGTAGATACAGTTTTACATGATGTATGCGGCCTTGCATTATCATGAAGGAAGAGAACAGCTTTACTAAGCTTCCTTCTTCTTTTATTTCTTATACCGGGCTTTAGCTTATTTACAAGAATGTCACAATAAAGGTCGCTGTTCATACGTTGCCTTGAGGATAAAAAATCAAGACAGATTGGTCCATCAACATTCCAAAAAATTGTTAACAAAACTTTACCGGCCGAACGTTGAGACCTGAGGAACATGTAATTCGTTCATTTTTGAACACGTTAACCCATTTATAAATGTTTTTTTGAGACAAACAAGACTCACCATAGATATTTTTCATTCTTTGGCATATTTGAGATGTTTGAATACCTTCTGCATTCAAGAAACGAATAACTGCACGTTGTTCAAGCGTGGTGCAATCCTTCAAGGGAGCTTCCATTTTAGTTTATTTATAAGTCTCGCGCCGCGCGTGGGAAAAAAGAACAGAGCACCTTAAATAGTCTCTCGATGTTATATTTTAATATTCTGTGGTTTAAATTATTTTTGCTTTTTTAATTTTTAAGAAATAAGATAATTCACCTTATTTATTGATCCCCCTTTGTACATGTGGTACAGGCCATGATAATCATGGTGGGTAGAAGTAGGTTACTTCTTTTACTGTAAATGCACCACATGTCTACACATGTGAAAAGCAGTTCGAATTTGCACTTACAAATGTGCCGAAGCCCCGTTTGGTTACTTGCACTGGCTGGTGGGGTTGGACTTTTGCAAGAATCAGGGGCCATTGGAGAATCCCTAAGTTTTGTCCATGAGTGTATATATAAGTTAAATTCTGTCAGTGATTTTGTGGAGGAGATAACAATGATGATGACATGGTTAAAATTATTGTAATAATGAAAGGATTCATCATAGGGCAAAAGGCTTTTGTCGAAATGTTGAGAAGATAAAAACTCTACTGGCAGAAGTGTCTCCTATGTTAAGAACAATGTCGGCCAGGCAACCTCTATCTTTGTGGTAGCTAGTGGCATCATCTGTTTAGAGTTTTAGCCTACAAGTCTTAGAAGCAACTCTTCACCTCATGACCACTTTATTCTTTTCATAATAAACTGCTCCAGGTGATGGTTATTCAACTTATAACTTACTGCAAGTCATACAAGCATCTCTTCACCTCATGACCACTTTATTCTTTTCATACTAAACTGCTCCAGGTGATGGTTATTCAACTTATGACTTACATAAATGACTTACTGCAAGTCATAAAGTACAATTTGGATTAGAGCTACAAGAAAATAAGACCTAATACAAATAAAATTAATAGTGTGTGACGTTTCGATAACAGCATTGTTACCATCATCAGACAAAAGAATAAATGAGGAAAAATATCACAGCATGTTCTTAAATAGTACTGTTTACACACTTGATAACAGTGCCATTTGAGAACTTGCTGTGCTATTTTTTCTCATTTATTCTTTTGTCTGATGATGGTAACAACGCTGTTACCAAAACGCCACACTATTTGAGTTTGGTCTTATTTTCTTGTGACTTACTACAAGTTAATTTGGTGTCCATATTGAACACTCCCCATGTTACAATATACAGTAGAACCTCCCTGTAAAGGACAACACCTAATTGCAAAGCTAAAGTGTTCTTTTAGGGAGAGGTGTTCTCTTACCGGAGAGTTGATATATAGTAAAAATGGTAATTTTACAAATGAAAACTGTCCATGGTAGAGAGGTGTTCGCTAAAGGGAGGTTCTACTGTATCTATTTAGAGAAAGTAGTAACTCCGACTTTGCTGGTCCCATGCCCGGTTGAAAAAGGAGGAGGGGGAGCAGTAACAAGCTCACTAAAAAACCTGGGCTCAGCTGGCCCAGCTGATAGTACCCCGTGAAGGCTCCTAATCCAGGGGTACAGGATGAGCAGCGTTTGTACTCCATGTTAGGAGTGGCTGCACATGGCGTCTGTTCCTCATGTCAGAGGCGGCCATTTCTTTTGGAGCTAAGTTGGCCTGCCACTGAGTAGTGCTCCCAGTCTTAATGACAAAGGCATTCTACTTCACCCAGTCATGATGGTTGTCAAACAGACACCATCACAACTTGATGCCCAAATATGATTGAGTGGAGGTAAGAAAGAAGAAGAGAGAAAGTAGTAATTAAATAACAGGTACCCAATATAGGCAACACTAGCACAGGACTCACCCTCTGGCAGACAGTCCAGGTCTGGCTCTGCCCCCAGTGCCAGCTCCTTGCGCAGCTGGAGCAGACGGTACATCTCACTTCCCTCCAGTCCGGCTTCCTTTATCTTGCGCACCTTCTTGGCATAGCAGGCCTGCGCCTGATGCCTCAGTGTCACTGCCATACTGTCACTCAGGGCACGGAAGCAGAACCAGGCTTGTTTGTCCTTCTCCTGCACAGATTGATCCTCTCACACAAATGTTTTTTTTTTTAATTATCCCTAGTACAGGTGGTACAGGCCATGGTAATCATGGTGGGTAGAAGTAGGCGACTGCTTTTACTGTAGGCGCACCACATGTCTACACATGTGAAAAGCAGTTCGACTTTGCACTCACAAATGTGTCAGAGCCCCGTTTGGTTACTTGCATTCACTGGTGGGGCTGGACTTTCATAAATGTGTCCTAGACATGGAGCCTTTGTCGAGTTATTACATTGTACAAGATATATAAAATAAAAGGATTTAAAAGTGCGAATGTTTCTTTTATACATAAAACGAACTTCTACTGTCCTTACTGCGATGAAAAAAATATATTGGGAGGGCTTGGCTCATCAGTGGTGAACCCTCCCAGCGGTTTTGCCAGTTCAATCTACCAGACCGCTTCTCAGAGCTCTAATATTGTATTGGATCATTCTGCTTTTATATGCTACACTGAAGGATGGAATCTTAGAAATGGTTTTCAAGTAAACTATGGACATAAGCTTAGAAAACCATTTCTAAGATTCCATCCTTCAGTGTAGCATATAAAAGCAGAATGATCCAATACAGTATTAGAGCTCTGAGAAGTGGTCTGGTGGATTAAATTGGCGAAACCGCTGGGAGGGTTCACCACTGATGAGCCAAGCCCTCCCAATATATTTTTTCATCGCAGTAAGGACAGTAGAAGTTCGTTTTATGTATAAAAGAAACTGATGTATATAGTTGTTCATTTGTTTTAAATAAATATTAAATTGATGTATATAGTTGTTCATTTGTTTTAAATAAATATTAAATTGATGTATATATTTGTTCAGTTGTTTTGCATATTTTTCATCTGTGAATTAATCTCATAATTTAGTCTATGAAAATAAAAATATTGGACCAGTGACCAAAACAAACTGTAAATAGATCACTTAATGTTATATAGTTAGTATAGAGAATTGTTAGGCAGGATATATATATTTAAATGTTATGCTTATGTAATTTTAATCTTAATTGAATAAAATATATAAATTATAAATGTGTTATAAATCTTAAAAACAAGCATTAAAACAGAAACATTCGCGCTTTTAAATCCTTTTATTTTATATATACAGATGGCGCGTTATTGCTTTGTGTTAATTGTACAAGATGTTTGATGGTTAGGAAGTGAGCCTGGATGATAGAGGCAAAACCAAATACAGTAATCAACATTGCAAATAGTCGGCCATATTGACAAAAATGTGCTTCACATATCACAAGGGTCTTTGTAATAGGTATGGATCGACCCTGATCACATTACATTTGAAAGTATAAAACATGGGATATAGGTTCATACTCCGTGTCACCAGGACTTGAATTCTTCTTCTATACTTCTTATGTTATTACAAGGTAATATGGCCAAAAGTACTATTATGGGTAATTTTCTCTAATGTTTCAGTAACAACACCGTTAACAAAAGGTCTCAAACACAGTAGAAACTCTCTATAAAGGATAGCACCTAGTTACAGAGCCAAATTGTCTTTTAGGGAGAGGTGTCCTCTTACCAGAGAGTTGCTACATAGTAATAAATGGTAATTTTGAAAATGAAAACTGTCCTTTATAGAGAGGTATCCTCTAGCACGAGTGTCATATCATGGAGGTTCTAGTGTATAAATTACTGGTTTTGTTACTTTTTGTAATTTTCACAGTTAAAATTTCACCTCCTGCTAGAGGACACAACTTTTTACAGTTTACACACCAACACTTTTATTAATAAGAGGACATATCTCTCTAAAGGACACTTTGGTTTTGGTGTTGTCCTTTAGAGAGAGGTTGTTCTATTGAATCTTATTACACATAGAGACAAAACTTAAGGTTAGTGGAAAAGATTTGATGTCGCCAATCGTCTATTTTTTTTTAAGGAGACAGAGATTGTTCACACTTGGTTATCTCGTGTATCTTCAATAAAGGTCACTGTAATATCTTTGTATTATATTGTCTAGGATGTGAGGCTTGGTTTGTGTGGATGTATGTGAGTGGGGAAGTAACCTGAACTCTCTCAAATGTCAATGGTTTCAGTGTTCTAAACCTGAAATATCTCATTGATTCAATGGGTGGAGAATATCAAATTTCACTGAGCAGAGGAAAAAAAGAAGAGATTTTAAAGCTAGCCACCATTGTTTTACTGATTTGAGGAGGGTGGGTAGGTTTTAGAGTGTGGTAAAACCCACCTTGGAGGTGCCCAGAAGTGCTTGGAGCAGTCTGGCACGGGCGTAGAGGACTGCTGGGGGGAAGGAGGCCACCAGGGAGAGGGACTCCGTCAGCTCCCCCAGGACCTGGGTGCGGATGACATCTGGGAGGTTGGGTTAGACATGGGGAGGTGTGGCCTATGGACCCGCCCACCTACCTGGCAGTTTAGGGGCGGAGTCTGATGGAGACTGGGGCGGAGCATCAGCTGCCAGCTTGCTAGTGGTAGATTTCTTGGACTGTCCACGCTGTTTGTTGGTGGAGGGGGTGGTGGCAACTGGGATGGGGGAGTTTACCCTGCGGAAGACTTCGTTGGGAGGCAGAGGGCTGTTGCGTGGACTAATGGACGCACTCCCAGCGGAGTGGACAGAACCACCCGGTTCCTACGGGTCTTGAGCGGAGCAGCCGGGGGAGAGCCTGCCTTGAGGCTGTCTATGTACTTCTTCAGTCGAGATGTAGGGGCTTGTTTCTTGACGGGTGCGTAGGTGAGTTTACCCAGCAGCGACGCCGCTTGGTGACGTTGACTGGGCTGCAGGGTTTGGGGCCATCCCGTAGCACTGAGGGTGGGACAGCCGTAGGGGAGGTCCCGTGGAGCCAGCAGGGGGCCAGCAGTCCGAGGAAGGAATGGTCCCCGTTCTCAGACAGCCATTGCTGCAGTCGGCAGGTGGCCATCTCCACCAGCACCTCGGCCAACTGCTGACCTTCACAGAGGCCACGAGCCTGCTCCAGGTGGGACATAGCTTTGGAAAATTCTTTCTTCAGGGCGTAGCTTTTAGCGATGGCAATGAGCACTGATTGGCTGAGAGACTGATGGCCCTGCAGGTTGGGCGGACAGTGTGGTGATAGCAGGTCTCGCCTCCTCTCTTCCAACTTCTTGCTGAGATCCAATAGGGACTGTAGCTTGGTTGTGGGGCCACCCTGCGCTGAGGCAAGGAGCAGTCTGAAGAAGAGGTTCTGGGTGTGGGGGGAGTTGCAGGGGCTGCACTTGCAGGGCTGGGGGTGGGAGAGAAACTCCGGGAGGGGCAGCATGCGCTGGTTGGGCCTGGGAGAGCGGCTCTCCTCCGACCTGGCCATCAGGAAGCGCTGCACCATGCGGTGGAGGCAGGACTTCACCTGGGAGCCCACCAGGAACACCTCGTCATCCTCCTCCTCTGCCGCAGCGGTCGCCAGCTCTGGCAGGGGCTGAAAGGCCTCCTTGTTGCAGGGAGCGACCATCATGTGGTGGAGCCGCTGGAGCCGGGCCACACAGTACCTGCCCATCTGCTGGTCTATCTCCACCAACTGGAGCAGCAGCTCCGACAACCTGCCACAATGGATGTGTGAAACACTATACAGTAGCCAACCTCTACATCTATAATGGTAAACACCTAGTTGCACAGCTAAAGTGTCCTTTAGAGAGAAGTATCCTCTTACTGGAGAGTTTCTAATTAATAAAATTGTTAATTGTGGCGATGAACCTGTCTTTTGTAAAGAGGTATCCTCTCTTGGAGGTTCGACTGCATTAATCACTTAATAAGCCTAGTACATCAGTAGTTGTAAAATTTCTACAGAAGCATCCAACCTTCAAATGTAGATTATATAGGCAGAATGTACACAATAGTTGTAGCTTATATCTGGTGGATTAAATGATGGGAAACACTGGGAAGGTTCACCATTGATAAGCCAAGCTGTCCCAATTCTTTGCCATTTTTGTTCCAATCATTGAAAAAAAATTCATATCCTTTATTTCTTTTTAAAAAAATGAAGATAAATAAATAATGAAATAACATTGAATAATCCATCCTTAACACATCACTTCTTGTCATGTCCAATGAAGAGCTTCAGATGTCTCCATACATCTCTATCACAGCAGTCGTTCTCTATCTTGGGTGTGTGTATCTATTGTTCTGGGTCCATGTCAATTTTCATTGGTGGACATGAGAATATGTGGGTAGGTGTTAGTTCCACACAATTGTTGTATGTCATTGTAGAACATTCACTTTGAATGTAATCAGACCAGGCCAGTCTAACTGGCGAGACGTTCTAGAGACAGCCTTCTATTGTATCAAAGAGGCGCCAGTTTAATCCGCAGCCATGTACTACATTGTAGTTGTTTCTTATCCCCTTGTGCGAAGATTATACAAATTCCATGAGTCCATGCACCTAATAAGCAGCAGCCTCTCCTAAAGGTCCTGTTTAGTGCATCTAATGCAAGTTAAAATGTGTTCTGAAGCTGCAGGTGCTAAGCTACATTTTGGGCAAGTGGGGTAGATTTTGTTATTATTTTCTATCTTCAATGATTTGAGATAGCCTGTTCTAAATCTTGTTAGTGTTGTTTGGTTGTTGTTTCTTATCTTGTGTAAAGCTTACACAAATTCCGAGAGTTCATGCTCTTCAAGCATTCTCGTGGAATGGTGGGTAGGGGTGCAGAGCTTTCATGGCATTATGATCCAGGCAAGTAACCTACCAGTGGATGAGGACAGCCTGCTGGCCATAGAAGAAATGTTCCTTGATGAAGGCCATGGCATCTCTGGGGGAGCCCATGTGGTGGTAGGTGGCCACTAGGGAGGATGTTGCCTCCATCAGTAGGCCTAGGCAGGCATGTTTGTACCATAGTAGAGCTGGACCACACACCCATGTTCCTTACCACATACACTGGGAGACATTTAAAAAAAAAACTTAAAAAAAAAAAAAATAGAGAAACAATATTGTTAAAATCAGGGCAGTACAAAAAAAAAATTAGATTCCCTCTATGTAATTGCAGGCTTTTTATTGAAAATAAATTCACAATGCGGCGATACATTTTCATTTTATAAAATGTAAGGTCAAATGCTGCAGACTATTTAATCAGAATGAACCCTACAATAGTTGTGCAGCTTAGGTATGGTGGATTCACTTGGTGAAATATACTGAAAAAGTTTACATCACTGAAAAAAACCAAGCTTTCCCAAATCTTTGTATCTTGCAAAATGTGGAAATTTTAGAAGGCAAGAGTGTCATTTAGGGGAACAAAAATAAATCACGAAAACAACCACAAACGCATCTCGAGCTGTTGGCCCTCGTCAGCGTGCAGCAGGCTATACCTCAACAACCAAAAATTTGGTCCAGGACTTTTCCTGATAAATCAAGAAATGGATAGTTAAGGCCAAATCAACATTTAGTTGGTTTTTGTTCCACTAGATAGCGCTCTGCCATCTAAAAAGCTTATGTAAGCAATCAGCACATGCTTATTTTATTTTTTAAATTCAACACATGACCTTTTTTTCTATTTTTTTTTTTTTACATAGGTTTTCATTGTCAAAAATGATCATTTTGGCTCTGCAATTAGGTGTTGTCATTTAGAAAAAGGATTCTATTTTTTAAGACTAATATATATTCAAAATTAGGACTACAGAATCATTGTAGATTATAAAGAAAGTAGATTGTATGTAGGTGAACAGAATTGTGCAACTGTGTGAGGTAAACATTACAAATTTGTAATGTTGATTTATAGAGCCATTTTTTTTTTGTCTCCTTTCTTTGCAAACATTGCAAATTCACAATTCCTGTCCATACAAATGTGGCTAATAAAAAGAGCTGTGGCATTAGCTTGCTATATATGAGGCAATAGCTTGTCCAAATTTTGGTGACTATATGGATGACAGCCATGACACTTAGATCGAATCCAGCAATAGGAAGACTTTTTTTTTTGAAGAAGAAGAAGAAAAAATTGCTTCAACGTTCCTCTATTCTTGTAAGAAGTCCGTCCAACCCCTCCATCGAGTGCAAGTTACCAAATGGGGCTCTGATACACTTGTAAGTGTAGAAGTCAAACGGCTTTCCACATGTGTAGACATGTGGCACACTTAGAGTAAAAGTAGTCTATAAGGTAATAAGACCAAATCCAAGTAATAAATTTATAGTGTGTGACATTTCGGTAACAACGCTGTTACCAAAACATCACAAAATATTTGGTTTTGGTCTTATTACCTTGTAATTCTTATCTATAATCCAACTTGTACCTTATCAGTATAAAAGTAGTCCTTAACTCCTCACCATGATAATCATGGCGCACACACACACATACAATCCCCATCTAGTGACTTGTTAGCTTCCTTTACAACAACATCCTTTCTGACATATTCCCTCTCCCATTATGTGTGAACACCAATCATTCTTTGTTTACATCCGCAACAGCACAGTAGCAGTAGAGCCAACTTTTTTTTTTCCTTATCCCTAGTACACGTGGTACAGGCCATGATAACCATGATGGGTAGAAGTAGGCGACTGCCTTTACTGTAAGTGCACCACATGTCTACACATGTGAAAAGCAGTTCGACTTTGCACTTACAAATGCGCCAGAGCCCCGTTTGGTTACTTGCACTCGCTGGTGGGGCTCGACTTTTGCAAGAATCAGGGGCCATTGGAGCATTAGAGCCAACTTACTGTAGTCAGTGCGGAAGACAGGCATGGAGGCAATGTTGCGCAACATCCCGATGGCTAGTTTGAGGGCTTCCTGCATCTGCTCCACCGGATGGCACTGGGTGCATGACAGATACTTGGCTTCCAGAAGATGGCCCTCTGCACGGATGAGGGCCCCACAGCGCCCCGCGCCTCTCCTGCCGCTCAGCACAGGGTGGGACATCACTGTCTGGAGCTGGGCCCAGCCTTCTTCCTCCTGTTGGCCAACACCACCAATCTCTTACTGCGTGCAAATATAGTGTACACCACTATATGCAAATAATGTCAACTTTAAAGGTGAACTATGAAAAGGCACAATTCAGATTATAGATTTGAAATACAAGGTAATAAGACCAAATCCAAATAGTGTGTGACACTTCAGTAACAGCATTGTTACCATCCTAAGAGAAAATACTAAAAAAAAAGAAAAAAAAAGTCATTTTTGTCTGAGGATGGTAACAACGTTGTTACCAAAACGTACTATTTATTTGGATTTGATCTTATTACTTTGTATTTTAGAGGAACTACAAAATAAGGTAGCCTGATTATTAGTTTTCTTTATTTTAGGTTCTTTATAAAAACTCCACTGTAGTAGTTGGTGGAGATTTAGTAGAAAGCCCACATTTCAGAAAATTTAAACTAAGTAGGAACTATTAGAATAAAATAAAACAAACAGCTTCCAAGGGCAAATTTCTTGCTTTATTATATTGTTGCGGAGATAAATAAAGCAAGGGCAAATTTGGGAATAATTAATTTATTATAAAGGTGGGTATTTATCTTTGAGTTCTCCAATAAAATTATATACAAGAGGTATTTCTAGGGAGAGAGAGTCAGATGATAAAACAACTTATCCCAAGGTAAAGATAATAATAATGAGAGTGGTCAGCCACCGTACCATTTTCCTTATTTGCAGATAAGATTCCGAGAACCCCTCACACCTGTGGTCCCCCGGAGTCCAGTGATGATTGACAGGTGTCCTATGGGGCTTCTTGTGACCGGATTGTAGAGCTATTTGACAATACATTTATATCACACACAAGCTTTCAGGCTTCACAAACCTTTCTATAGGATTTACTCATTCCCTCATATACTCCTGTACTTGCCAAACCTGAAAACTTGAGGAGAATATAAAATAAAATAAGAAACTCACTCAGGAAGCTATTTTGTTTATTATTTTTATTGCTGCAAAGAAATATAATTTAATAATTTAATATTAATTAATCAATTTTCTTCATTCTTATCTCCGCTCAATCATATTAGAGTATCAAGTCTGTAGAGCTTGTTGATGGTGTCTGTGGCTGGGGATGAGTAGAACTTGTCAATGGATGAGTCAATACAGTCAATAATGTGGTTTGGGGTTGCAAATTGCACTTAGTACATAGTGGGAAAACTAATTAATGAAAATACACAGCACAGAATATAACCCTGTATTTATGAATTAATCATATTATGTTCCATAGCTTGGTTGTTCAATTATCTCTCTAGCTGTATATAATTTGTTAAGAATTGTATTCACCTAATCATGCTGATGTGATAATCTTTTGCCTAATCATAGCTCTATCTAGGAATTCATTACTGTACTACAATATATTACAGAGGGTGTTGCATCACCTGTCCAGAGAGCAGGTTGAGCTGGCTGCGAGCCAGGAGGCCACGGAGGTGGGGAGACGACCCAGGCTCTGAGCTGGGAAGGGCGGCCTCCAGTGTCCTGGCCCATGGGAGCAGCTGCAGCCTCAGGGCCACATTGAGACGGCTCACGGCAGCCAGGGCCTCTATCTTTGTGTCCTTCACCATCCCTGCCACTCTGTGGGCCAGCTCCCAGGCTCCCAACTCTGGAGCTCCCTTACTGGCTGTAGTGAGGATGTGGGCTGTGGCATGGATCAGGTCCAGGCAGCCTGCGCTGGAGAGCTGCGCTGGGGTGGCCAGCAGGGCTGCAGTCTCCCACAGCTGCAGAGCAGTCTCCAGGCTGGAGAGTGCTGTGGCCTCAGACTCCAGACCCACCTGTGGAGGCAGACCCAAGTCTTCTTCCCCAGGCTCAGTGTCTTCCGGCACCTCGCGGCTGAGCTCTACGCGGGCATTGCGCGACAGCACCAGCATGTGGTGCTGGTACTTCCAGAACAGGGCACCAGCTCGCTGGAGCCTGGCTTCCACTCCCTCCAGCTTCTCCAGGATCTGGACGGCTTCTTCACAGCTCTCCACCCCTCTGTACCACCACACCATACTTAGCCTAACAATGCTTCAATATACACACTTTGATAATAAAATATAGGATTTTAAAAACCCTTTTAAAAAAAATAAGTTCATTCAATAATTTCATTATTGTGTATTGTGTAATTTCATTATTGTGCATAGGGGGGTCGGTGGAAGGCTGGTATAAACCGTTGGTTTTCGACCGCTACAACCCGGGTTCGATTCCCGCATTGGGCACTTTTTTCTGATTTAAAAAAAAAAAAATGCTCCAATGTCCCCCTATTCTTGCAAAAGTCCAAGCCCACCAGCGAGTGCAAGTAACCAAACGGGGCTCTGGCACATTTGTGTGTGCAAAGTCGAACTGTTTTCACATGTGTAGACATGTGGTGCACTTACAGTAAAAGCAGTCACCTTCTACCCACCATGATTATCATGGCCTGTACCACGTGTACTAGGGATAACAAAAAAAAAAAATTATTGTGTATGGGAGTTAGTGGAGGAGTGGTAAAACAGTCAATTTGACATAGCCATTCTGGATCCTCGATATGTGGAATCACTGATAACATGTTCACTTCCTTAGCCTCAATGCTGATTGAGGTCATGTAACAGCTAAGACCAAATCACCATATTTGCCTACCTACATATAGAGATATATATACAGTAGAACCTCCATGTAAAGGACAACACCTAATTACAGAGCCAAAGTGTCCTTCAGGGAGAGATGTCCTCTTACCGGAGAGTTGCTAAATTGTAAAAATGGTAATTTTGCAAATGAAAACTGTCCTTTGTAGAGAGGTGTCCGCTAGCGAGAGGCTCTACTGTAGTAGCTTCCCCAACTCTCTGAAGATATAAATAATTTTCCTTTAACTTTCAGACCTGTAGATAACTGTGGGTGATATATTGTTGTCAGTACTGTATACTGTGTACAAGACAAAGTTCAACTAGCAGATTATCATTTAGCTTGTACTTTGATCAAGCCAATGAAATTCTTGTTGAAATCACTGTGGTAGATAGGGGTAACTTCGCCGATCCCAAGCTTAGATGTAAAAGGAGGAGGGGGAGCAGTAACAAACTCACTAAAAAACCTGGGTTCAGCTGGCCCGGCTGATAGTACCCTGGAAGTACTCCAGGGATACAGGATGAGTCTGTACTCCAGGTTAGAAGTGGCTGCACATTGTGTCTGTTCCTCATGTCAGAGGCAGCCATTTCATATTGGAGCTAAGTCAGTGGCCTGCTACAGAGTAGTGCTCCTAGTCTTAATGACAAAGGCATTCTACTTTACCCAGTCATGATGGTTGTCAAGACTCAAGCTCTACAAGCTTGTTATCCTAATGTGATTGAGTGAAGATAAGAAAGAAGATTACACACCTGAGGTTAACGAGGCTGGGGGAATGCCATGCCAGGGCTGCTCCCTCCACCAAGGCTGCAGCTCGGGCCAGGGACTGCTTTGGGGCTGTGGTCAGCAGGCGGTTGACCACTGCCGCCATCTCCGCAGTGTAGTTGTACCTGCCAGGACCAAGTGTCAGATTGTGGGGGGTACAATGGTAACAGCCACTTACCTCTCTGTCTTGTAGGCCTGCAGTTCTTCCAGGAGTAACTCTGTAGAGTCTTCCATCTCTCCTGACTCATCGCATAGCAACCTGCACCAGCACGTCATACAAACTGTCCCAATATACATACTGTCCCAATATACATACTGTGACAATATACATACTGTCCCAATATACATACTGTCTCGTGTAATCTTCACACAAGGGGATAAGAAACAACAACATAGGTAATAAGACCAAATTCAAATGATTAGATAAATTAGAAACACAAGGTAATCAGACCAAAACCAAATTAAAAAAGTGTGTTATTTATTTGGAGTTGGTCTTATTACCTTGTGTTTCTAATCTATAATCCAAATTGTATAAACCATGTATTGGATGTGGTGTAAACACTAGTTCTGTGGTACATATACTAAAATTGGAATGATAACTGTTAATTAATAACAAAAATAAATAGAATTTACTAAAAAGCCTTTATTTATTGCTTTTAATTATAATTAAATTTTAAACATATTAAAGATAATATTATTTATTTATACATATAACTATTAGTAAATTAAAGAACAAAGGAAAAAGAAACCAAAAAAACGTAAACATTGGCGACCGCCATTTTCTTTGTCTGCCAGCAACAGTTCTATACTCGATCCTGCGCAGGCGCACACCACGCCCGCCGCCACCGCGTGCTGCTCGATGGGGCCGTGTTTTCGAGCCGCTTGCCCACTAAAATGGATATTTAACATACTCCCACCTATGATTTGGGGAAGAAAATCATACAATTAAGATAAGTGATATATATGTGGTACATAAAAGGAGTTAAGCATTATAAATTGAGTCTCTGTGGTGGCTTGACCACGCGTCCACATCGAGTTCGCTTAGCCTCACTATGCGCTTCTTCAATTGTAGTATCTCCTTTGGATCGAAGAATTGGATCCCCACTTGAAACTTCCAGGGGATAGAGCTTCTGCACAGGGCGTATA
Source organism: Cordylochernes scorpioides (assembly GCA_030710605.1). Classification (NCBI taxonomy): domain Eukaryota; kingdom Metazoa; phylum Arthropoda; class Arachnida; order Pseudoscorpiones; family Chernetidae; genus Cordylochernes; species Cordylochernes scorpioides. The sequence goes on from CP092873.1 coordinate 94,024,616, forward strand.
AGGGTTCCCAGTTTTGTGCGAACTTTAGCAACCCGAGAATGTCCATCTCTTCCTGGAAACAGTTCCACTATTCTTGCCATAGGCCAGTGGAGTCTCCTCATGTCTTCCACCTTCACTATAACCACATCACCCACACTCAGTTTCGGAGTCCTCTCATTAGCCTTCTGGACAAGCTGGCCCAGATATTCACTCCGAAAGCGACTTCTGAGAGCTTCTCGCAGCCTTTGGCAATGCCGATATCTATCTTGAAATTTCTTTGAATCCAACTTATCAAGATCTGGAACTCCCACGTATTTTGAATCATGTAAAAACATGGAGGGTGATAAAGGAATCAAACTGTCAAAGTCCTCATGAATGTATGTCAGCGGACGACTGTTGATTGTAGCTTCTGCATCACATAGGATAGTAGACATCTCTTCATAGTACACTGAAGAATGGCCCAAAATTCGAACAAGGAGATCCTTGATGGAACGAATAAGACGCTCCCACCAACCTCCCACCATGCAGCAGTAGGAGGTATGAACTTCCAACTTATCTTGTGAAGATTTTGGTCTAACACTATCTTCTTCCAGTTTAAAGCCTTGAGAGCATTGTTAGCGCCCACAAAATTAGTACCATTATCAGAATAAATGACTGTTGGTCGCCCTCTCCGGGCTATAAATCTTCTCAGAGCTTGTATGAAAGCTTCAGTACTTAATGAGGTTACAAGTTCCAGGTGTATAGCTCTGAAGACGGCACAGGTAAATAGAACAATCCATGCCTTGGTCTTGTTCTTGAGGTAAAGTGGACCAGCAAGGTCTACTCCCAGAATTTCAAAGGCTGTGGCATCTCTCACTCTATCAAGGGGTAAGTGAATCGGAGCAGTTTTCACAGGTTTTGATGAAAATCTTCTACACTTGGCACACTGAGAGACAACACTTCGTATGCTGCGCCGGGAATTTAAGATCCAATAATTTTCTCTGAGTTTGGCAGAAAGGATCTGAACTCCTGCATGACAATGTCTCAGATGGAATTCTCTTATCAGGCATGTGACAACATGATGTTTTGTTGGAAGCAAAATTGGGTAACGAAATGAATATTCGTCATCCCTTTCAATAAGCTTGGATTTTATACGGATCAATCCAAAATCATCTCTGATTATCATCAACCCGTTGATCGAATCTCCTCGGCTAGAAAAAACTTGCTGTTGCACAGTTTTCCAAATTCCCTTTTCAGCATCTTCTAATTCTGAAAGCTGTAGACTATGCATACCTGATGGGGACAATTTTTGTGTATTTCGTATGAACCTCCGGATCCACGCATTTATTCTGACAATCTTTGTAAAATTTGAAAATCTTTCAAACCATGGCATTACTTCAGTTCTGGCTTGAGTAGTCACCAATACTTGCCTATCTATTTCTAAATTGACCAAAGTTCTGTCTGAGTGGAATAATTGCTTTGGCCAGTGATCTTGAGGCTGCTTGAGCCATTCAGGTCCCTCCCACCATCTGGTGCGTTTAAGCTGTAGTACACTACAACCTCTTGAAGGAAGGTCTGCAGGGTTGAGGCTCCCTGGTACATAAAACCATTTGTTCGGACCTGAAGTGTTGCATATCTCTTTGACTCTGTTGTTTACAAAGGTGCCCCACTGCCTGTTTGTCTTGATCCATGAAAGTGCTGTAGTAGAGTCTGTCCAGTAGTACACCGGTTCCGCAGCCAAATTCAAAGACTCAGTTATGTACCTGCCGAGTCTAACTCCCAACATACAAGCAAGAAGTTCCATCCTAGGGATAGTAGTTTTCTTAAGTGGGCCTAGCCGGGATTTGGCCATCAAAAGTTGTACTGACACTCCTTTGTTCTCAGGACAACGTAGAAAAGCTGCTGCTGCATATGCACTTTGGCTGGCATCACAAAATATGTGAATGGACCAATGGGCTCTAATCCCATGGCCCACTCTACGTGGAATCTTTATGTCGGCAAGAGTGTCCAACTCACTGTACCACTTCATAAAATTTTCTTGAATGGTTGATGGTAAAGGTTCATCCCAATCAGTTTTGACTGTCCAGGCTTGTTGAATAAGTAGTTTAGCAGGTAATAAGACAGGAGCTAAGAATCCAATTGGGTCAAAGATCTGTTGGGTATGAGACAAGAGGTCTCTCTTGGAAAGTGAGTTTATTATAACTCCGAACTTGGGGGTCACATTAAGAGTATCTTCTAAAAGATTCCATTTCATGCCCAGAACTGAAGCCTCTTCACTCCTTTCTATATCAACACTAGGAGGTAATCTAGAATAGACTTCCTTGACTCGGTGTATAGGTCCGAATTGCCACATTCTGAGATCCATCTTGGCTTTTGCAAATATCTCAGTAGATTTCTCCACCAGATCAACTAATTCTGCCTCGGTATCCACTGAAGTGACACAATTATCAATATACAAACATTCCATCAACTTCTGAGGAAGAGCTCCAAATTCAGATGAGACTCCCTTAAGATGATGCAGAATGACTGCTCCAAGCAAATAGGGGCTACAGGTCACACCAAAGACAACTCGCTTGTGACGTAAAACCTGAATCTGAGGATTACTTTTCCACCATAAGAATCTAAGATAGTCTCTATCTTCTTCTTTCACTTCAATTTGCAAAAAAGCTTTCCTAATGTCAGCAATAACTCCAATAGCCTTTTCTCTAAACTTCAGTAGGATAGCTGGGATCTGTTCAATAACATTTGGGCCACTTGCCAAGCAATCGTTCAATGAAAGATTCCCCTTGTCCTTACATGATGCGTCAAACACAGGTCTTATCTTGGTGGTGTTGCTATTGGCTTTAACCACTGGGTGATGAGGGAGATAATGACAATTCCTGTTCAAATCTTCTGGAGACACCTTTTCAATAACACCTTCAGCTAGCCATTCTTGGAACACCCTATCATATTCGCTGAAGATACCTTTAGCTCTCAATTTACGGGTTGTGTTGAAAAGTCTTCTCTCTGCAATATGACGATTGGATGGAATTCCTTCTTGGTTCCCCAGCCAAGGTAATCCTACACAAAAGCGTCCATCTTTCAGCTGATGAACAGTATTTAAGAAGTGCTGGTGTACTATTTTATCTTCTTCTAGCTTGGTAAGATTTTCCCTGGGATCTTTTATGCCAATCATTTCTAAATCCCACAAATAATCAACTGACATATTTCTACTGTGCATGCTGATGACCACCAGTGATGAGTAATCAGTCTGCTCATCTTTCTTCGGTGAAGGGCCACAAATTGTCCATCCAAGATGTGTTTCTAAAGCTGTTAGTCCATTTTTCAGCTGCTTCACACGTCCCGACAAAAGGCTTCCATAAATATCACTGCCGATCAAAAGTTCTATCTTGGGGCTATCTCTCCCAAGATCAGACAGCCAAATTCTAGATCCTTTTAGTTCATTCAACCATGCTCCTTTAGGCGTCCTTGGAATCTCTCCACAAATAATGTCTTGACCCAAGAATTCAAATTCTCTCAGAGTGTCCAATTCTGATAAGTTGCTGCATAATGCGACCGTATATACCTTATGGCATTTTGTTTCTGTTTGTGTACCACCAAACAATGAATGAGCAATATTTACATTGCCGACGGGCTTCAATTTTACTTCTAGTGCAGTGGATTCCAAAATATAGGACTTCTGAGAACCAGGGTCCAAGAGTGCTCGCACTCTTCTATAGCCATTATTTCCCATAATATTGACCATCAAGGTCATTAATGTTACATCTCTTGTACACTGCTGATTGGCTAAAGCACTCTGCACTACTTCAGAGACATGCGTCTTTTCCTTTCGGTTGCAGGGCAAGTCAGGACAAAGAAGAACGTAGTGTCCTTTGGCACAAATATTACATTGAACTGTCCTCTTGCAAGCCTTTGCGAGATGTCCAGGTTTAAGACATTTCAGACAACACCTCTTTTCATAGATCTTTGCTCTTTTATCCTTGAATGGCATAGATTGAGCAGTGATGCAGTCTTTACTTTGGTGATTATTTTCACAGAACAAACATCCCATCTCCTTGGCAGAAAATAAACCTGCAGCGGTAGGTATATTTGAATTCTGTTTAAACTTATTTCTAAGTTTCTCTTTTGGGGAAGACCCTTCAAATCCTCTCCTGGCTAGAAGTCTTCTTTCTTCCCCTTCCACTTCTCTTCTAAGAAAGTCCAAAAGATTGTTAAGGCGAGAGCTGGAGTTAGAATTAGAGTTTTTTGATGCATCACAATTATTCAGCGGTGATCTCTGCCAAGCAACCAGCACATCTTCTGGCAAACAAGACTCTATCATAGGGAAAAGCCATGCTGTGTTTTCCTTGGTGTCAACACCCAAAGATTCCAGAGATCTTAGTTGTGTTTCGAGTTTGTCGTATAGTTTAGCCACTGACCGCCTTTCATCTGGTGGAGTCTTGACATTTGCCATCATTAATTTAAGCAGTTCCCTTACATATATTTCCACAAGCAAATCTTTCTGTCCATACCTTTGTTTCAAGGCTTGGACCGCTTTGGCATAGTTGTCTGCTGTTTGGGGATAGCTTTCTATGAGCTCTCTGGCTCTAGTGTTTGATTGCATAGACTGCACCAGATAATGAAACTTGTCTGCATCATGCAGCTCAGTATCCTCATGAATCTTTTCAAATTGTGCCCAAAATGGAAGCCAATTAATTAGTTCTCCATCAAATTTTCTTATTTCGATCTTAGGAAGTTTATAACTTTTGGCCATTAATGACCCATTTGAGCTTCCCAGGGATTTAACATCACTTTTGTTATCAGAATCAATTAATTCTCTTACCTTTCTTTCCAGGGTGATGAAGGTATCCGAATAATGTTCTGCTTCCTCAATTTCACAATTTAAAGTATCTTCTTCTGCATCAGCCACCATCATATGATCCAACATCTTCTGGTCAAGATCCTTTAATTTGAAATCGATGTCTTTTAATTTGCTAAATTTGTCCCTGATCACACCTAGATCAGCATTAGTTTTACTGATTTCGGAATCCAAAACATTTACTACCTTAGTAAATCGCGTTCTGGTTACTGAGCGCAACTTCTTGTCACGTTCCATCCTGGCAGGCTCGCCACTTTTGTTAATTAATAACAAAAATAAATAGAATTTACTAAAAAGCCTTTATTTATTGCTTTTAATTTTAATTAAATTTTAAACATATTAAAGATAATATTATTTATTTACACATATAACTATATGTAAATTAAAGAACAAAAGAAAAAGAAACCAAAAAAACGTAAACATTGGCGACCGCCATTTTTCTTTGTCTGCAGCAACTGTTCTATAGTCGATCCTGCCCAGGCGCACACCACGCCCGCCGCCACCGCGTGCTGCTCGATGGGGCCGTATTTTCGAGCCGCTTGCCCACTAAAATGGATATTTAACAATAACAGAAAAGATCAGCATGGCCCTGAGCAAGCATGAAATGCAAAATCGTAAAGTGTTTCTTATTTTGTTGTGGTCTTATTACCTTGTAGTCAATTTTAGTAAGTTTTGAATATTAAAGTGGATTAAATTAGCAGGATTATGCATTTCTGCGGTAAATTGAACAAAAGGATATTTACCGAACTTTGAGTGGCTCGGATGCTGCCACATCTCTCTTGATCTTGGCCCAGAGCATAGCTGCGGCTTGTGGGCGGCCTTTAGCCAGCCTCCCCACTGCAGCCACTGCGCGGTTGATCTTCCCCAGGTTCTTGTAGTACCTAGCTAGGCAATCCAGATGGGCGTGGATGGACTCCGTGTAGCCCTCCGCTGTGCTCAGCTTGTTCAAGCACCTCTCTGTGAGCTCCAGAAACCCCAGGCCGGCAGAGAAACCTGCGCGGCCCGCCTCGTATCCCAGCTGGCCCAGCTTCCTGATCAGGTTGGACAGGCCCGTCCCCACCAGCTTGTCTTGGACCTCGCAGGACTCCAGATTCCGGAATTCCTTCTGGCTCCATTTGTACAGCTCCTCCACATCACTCTCTGGACCACACATGTCATGACAAACTTGGGGAGTTTACTGCAATATTCCTTTCTCACTTTATCTAGAACACTTACATCAGAGCAGGTGGGTTAACAAAAGTGGCCCTAGAGCTGCCTAACCACTTCATTGAATAGATGATTCAATTCATTATAATGATGTATATACATAATATACAACATAATAATACAACCCCACCAGTGAGTGCAAGTAACTAAACTGGCACATTTGTAAGTGCAAAGTTGTACTGCTTTTCACATGTGTAGAGATGTGGTGCGCTTACAGTAAAAGCAGTCGCCTACTTCTACCCACCATGATTAGCATGGCCTGTACCACATGTACTAGAAATAATAATAAACGTCTCGACTCCAACTGGAAGTATCTTTCCCTTGGGGTGTTGAATTAAAGAGGTTTGACTGTAATTGGCCTATCTACTTTACCAGATAAACACCTCTTTGGCATATTCTGAAGGACTCAAGAATCCTCTGTAACTCTCATGGAAACTGGCCTGGACGGATCACACAGTCTCCAGGTGGGTGTTCTGAGGCTGGTGTTGTGGCTTTGTCACCGACCCCCGTCAATGTCAAACTTCTTTTCACATGTGTAGAGTGCACTTACAGTAAAAGCAGTCGCCAACTTCTACCCACCATAATTAGCATGGCCTGTACCACGTGTACTAGGGATAAGAAAAAAAACAAAGTTGCGGGAAGATGATATTCATGTACCAAAAGAGAGACATCTATCCCCTCAATAATGAATTAGAACAATGCATTATGTACCTAGTACCTATCACCCTAGTATACATGGTCTACAAGGTGGTTTATTGCCTGAATTTACCAAACCTTAGTTTCGTGGCTCATTCCTTACCACTACTACTAGTTTTTTGTCTAACTCCGCCTTTGCCGGTCCCAAGCCCGGATGAAAAAGGAGGAGGGGGAGCAGTAACAAGCTCGCTAAAAAACCTGGGCTCAGTTGGCCTGGCTGATAGTACCCTGTGAAGGCTCCTAATCCAGGGATACAGGATGAGCAGTGTTTGTACTCCATGTTAGGAGCGGTTGCACATGGCGTCTGTTCCTCATGTCAGAGGTGGCCATTTCTTTTGGAGCTAAGCTGGCCTGCCACTGAGTAGTGCTCCCTGTCTTAAGGTTATCAAAGATAAGAAGAAGACTACTAGTTTTTTACTAGGGAGATAAACTTGATGCATTGTTTTAGTGCATATTTAAAGGGATAGGTGTCTCTTTTTTGATACATATGGTATATATATATAGTCTTTAGAGAATTCTTTAATATCTTGGTGCAGCTATCCATATTATACACTTATTCAAATAGTGTGGACACCCGTGCTAGAAGGCACCTATCTACAAAGGACAGCTTTCATTTTCAAAATTACCATTTTGACTATTCAGCAACTCTTCCGAAAGAATTTTAAATTTTATTGGCGTTTTAATGATGTAAAATATTTCTCCCGTAGAAGGGCTTACTTGCTCGAAATCTTGAGAGATTTTTAAAATAATCTTTTCCCTGGAGGCTTAATGTTTTTATTTTAACAACAAATATAGTTAATTTTTATTGACTTCTCTAACCTTGTAGAATGGTTGAAACAAGCTCTGACATATCTGAGTAGAAGATACAGGTTGACGAACCTTCCAGATATCTGGTGTAACAATATAATTCCTTGAAGACTTAGTAGATATTCAAAATTCTGTAAACTCTTCCGAAAGAGGAGACTTTTGCACTTTGGCTCTGCAATTAGGTGTCCTTTATTGGGAGGTTCTACTGTGTAAAGTCTTTAAAGAATTATTAATATCTTGGTGTACCTATCTAAATAATACTTTTATCCAAATAGTGTTTTGTATTTCTATAAAAGTTTTGTATACACATCTTGTTGTAATTATAAAGGGTGAATTTTCCTGCTGATAGAGCATAAAGGACATGTCTTCTTCTTCTTTCTTATCTCCACTCAATCATATTAGGGTATCTGCTGGGTATGAGTAGAGCTCATCAATGGATGAGAGGATGAAGTAGAATGCGTCTGCCTTTGTCATCAAGACTGGAAGAACTACTCAGTGGCAGACCAACTTGGCTCTAAAAGAAATGGCCGCCTCTGACATGAGGAACAGACGCCATGTGCAGTTGCTCCTAACATGGAGTACAAATGCTGCTCAGCCTGTATCCCTGGATTAGGAGCCCTTACAAGGTACTATCAGCCGGGCTAGTAAAGGACATGTGGACATAAAGCAGAAAGTGTGGAGGAGGTACCTGAGAGGCTGGGGAGGGTGGAGCAGGCCCTATGGCAGCAGGATGACAGCAGCCCCAGCTGGAAGTACAGGCCGTACCTGCCCTCAGCCGTGGAGGACCGGAGGTGGGAGAGGAGAGGCTGCACCAGAGCCAGGACATGCCGGACACTGAAGGCTGAGGACTGCCGCAGGAGCCTCATCACTTCATGGGCTGCCAGCGCAGTGCAGGCTGCAGGTTGGCGTGAGGAGGCAACAAGCGGAGTTACACCCTCCAGTCCGGAGGTACTGCGCAGAGCCTGTAGCGCTAGTGTGATGGCGGGACAGTCTGGCAACAGAGAGCTGAGTTCCTCATAGCAGGCTTCCCTCTCTGTGTCGCGCAGGTTGCAATACACGGCCCACTCCTGCAGCAGTCCGGACAGAGTGGCTACCAGCTTATCCGGACTGCTACCCGCCGCAACATGCCGTTTGGCGGACTCCAGCAATGCAGTCCAGAGTTCCTTGACCATCCGGGTGAGCTGTTCCTTCTCCCCGGGACACTGGTTCATGTACCAGGCCAGCACTCGGTGGCTCTTGTCCAGGATGGAGCTAAACATGTCCTCTAGCTGACCCAGACTGCGTAGGAACACAGCCCGCACACTCAGGGCCAGCCCTGGCTCTTTGCTCCGCACCTTGTCCAGGATGGCAGCGCAAGTCCAGGAAGCCTGCGCCAGGCGCTGAACAGCCTCCCTCCCTGGGTTGGAAGCCAATATCTCCGAAGCCACAGCCACTCCTAGCTCTGCAGTGGGGGGCTGCAACAACCACGGGTCACACTCTCGCCGCAGGAAACCTGTGGAACCAGCTCTCTCATCACCACTCATCCCTTCAGAACAAAACATAGCTCATCTTCTAATAATAAATATGATGCAGAAAACCCAATGCAACTCAAATATAATGTATAACTCTGTACACATTCTCTCTGGCATGCTTATTGACATTGTAGGTAATTATATGCGTAACATCTAAATAAATAAAACTTGTTTGTTTATAAAACCATGGCTCAGAGTGCAAGAATTCAACCCCAATAGAGAATAAGACATAACTGAAAGCATTTAAATTCAAAGAGCACCAAATATTTTTATTATAGCACCAATTATTATTAAGTTGGCTACAATATAGATTATCAATTAGAAACATAAGGTAACACGACCACCAAATCAATAAAATGTTGCAGTATAAAAATGAACAAAAGCCAAGTATTTTCTCCTTATATTTGTGTAGACAGGTGTACAAGGTACACAACCCCACATGATCATCATGGCTTGTGTTATGTGTACATGGGGAAAGGAGAAGTAAAAAAAAAACGTCCTTATTTACTTAACAAAGTGTCATAATATACAGCGACTCCAGATCCGCTCTAGAAGCAATTCAGAAGTGCAATACTAGAATCACTCAGAAAATACACTCATTACTTACCCAACTGGAAACATTGGAGAAGAACTGCATTCTACAATGGATTCCTGCCCATGTTGGGATCGAGGGTAATGAAATGGCAGATGAATTGGCAAAGGAAGCCAGAAAGCTGAGCCAAAGGAAAGAACAAATGTCAGTATTTGACGCTGATGCTTTGGCAAAATACAAGATAATCAAACAAAAATAAGAAAAGATCAAATATGTGAAATAAACTCTGAGAGAAAACTGACAAAAACTATAACAAGACTTAGAACAAAACAATATAAAGGAATGACAATACATCCAGATGGCACAAGAACTTATAAAGCATGCAACAACTGTCCTGGTGTGGAACTAACACCTACTCACATATTCTCATGCCCAGCAATGGCCGCAGCCTTGCAGAAAATTGACATAGACCCAGAGCAGCAGCTTTACACACCCAAGATAGTGGATATTGCTGCTGCTGTGATGGAGATGTATGGAGACATCTGAGACTCTTCTTTGGACACGACAACAACAACAACCTATCAACAAGATAGTGGATATTGCTGCTGCTGTGATAGAGATGCATGGAGACATCTGAGACTCTTCTTTGGAGATGACAACAACAACAACCTATCAACAAGATAGTGGATATTGCTGCTGCTGTGATAGAGACGCATGGAGACATCTGAGACTCTTCTTTGGACACAGACAACAACAACAACAAAGTGTCATATGTGTCACCCACAGTAGAGAAAAACATCAGAAAAAAAAAACTTCAACTTTTAACAACCATCCTGCTTATGACACTGTATTTTCTGTTAGCAGCTTAAAATTACTCTTTAGAGATTTTCAATAACATACCAGACCCAATCAGTGCGTGACATTCTACAACATCATTGTTACTGTTAGGTTATTCAGTGATTGAATATATCATCATCACAAGTTAATGTTTTGGTTCATGTAGGATATGTAAAATAACATATCTCAACAAAGCTAGTAAATAAAGTTACGTCTTCATGATAAGTTAGTGATTCGTTGTTTTGTACAAGACACTAACAAATCAAACATGGTGTCAGAAAAGTGATTTGAAAACAAACGAAAAAAAAATATCGCGGTAAGTTCAATTTTACGTTAAGACTAATAAAATAATAAATAAGCCTTATCGTATATTAAATAGACTAAGATATGTATTTACAAATACCGCCACCTGAACCAGTTAATTTCAGAGGAAATATAGAAGAAAACTGGAGACATTTCAAATCGCATTGGCGTAACTTTTCAATAGCAACAGGGTTGGACAATAAAGAAGACAAATTAAAAGTTGCAACCTTATTGTCTATTATAGGCAAAGAAGCTTATAATATATTTGAACATCTCGATCTTTCAGATGAACAAAGAAATAACTCAGATGAGATAATAAATGCATTGACTCAGCATTTTACACCAAAAATTAACATTATTTATGAAAGATCAATTTTCAACCAAACAAATCAAGAAACAAATGAAAGTATTGAACAATATATATGTAGATTAAGAAAATTGTCTTCCACATGCAATTATGGTGCAATGACTGAAGAAATGATCAGGGATAGGTTAGTTTTGGGAATAATTGACAAGCAAACCAAAAGACAGCTGATCACTGATCCTCAACTAACATTGCAAAAAGCCATTGATGTGTGTAAGGCTAATGAAAGCGCTAACAAACAAATTGAAAACTTAACTAAAAACACTCAAGAGGAGGTGAACAAATTGAATATAAGAAAGAAAACAGTCAATCAAAATGTTCGTGGCATGAATGTTCAGTAAAAGATACTAAGAAGCACTTTGCCACTTGTCTTGAATTAGTTTTATTATCTTTGGGTTTTAGAGTTATGAGTAGCTACCACATGAATTTAGATTACATGAATTTTATTTAGATTTTGATACTAGTGGTAGAGAGAGAGAGAAAAGAAAAACTATTAATTAACCAAACTAGAAATTTACATACATGTTGCTTGCTTTAAAATTTACATATTAAAGATTTATATTGTACAATTGAATTTAGAAGATTTTGGCTTAATTTTCATATATAAAATTGAATTTAAGGAAATTATTAACTATAGGATCCAACATACTCCCCCGGCTGGGAAGAGATGACCAGAAAATAAAAAATAAAAAAAATAAATAAAAATAAAAAAAGAGTTCCAATAGTATAGATGCTGGACCAATTGATTCCGACTATGTAGCTAAGATTACAATTCTCATTGTTTGAAAGGTAATGGAATCAGCTTCCATCTTTGAGTATCCGATTGAGGTGAATCTTGGATGAGATTTTCAGATTCGTTGGCCAGTTCTCTTTCAGGAACTGCTGGATTATCAGACTCTGCGGCTGCTAAGTCGGATTCAATAGGATCTTCCCAAGTTTTTGATTCAGCCTTTATGCATGAGCCTTGTTCGGTCGATTCCTCTAAATGTTCTTTGGAGAGTTGTCGCCTTTCTGCCGCCTTCTCAAAATCTTCCAGATTGACTGCCTTTTCTAAAGCTTCGGGTCTTAAGACTTCTTTCTTCAAGATTTCTGGCCATTCTATATATGCCGATGAACTGTAATTTTCATCGTCGTCTTCAGATTCCTTGACGTCTTCTAAGCATAGAGAATCGATGGGTTTCCAGCGGGATAATTTAGCCTTTTCACCGCTCTGTAGATAATCCTTTGTTGATGTATCCACAATTTCAACAGGTACAACTTTCTCTTTGCTTGACGATTCATTAGCTTCTGTTGAAATATTGATTATACCACTGGTAGCCTCTTTAGGTCGATTAAGATCAGCTTCAACCACATTGAGGTGAGCTGGGTCATCATGGCACAGTTCCTTCTTATCCAGAGCTTCTACACTGACCACTGGTTCTTTCGAATATTTGCCTTCCGATTTATCAATAACCGAAACTTCGGAGATTTCAATCTTTGGAGTCCCGATATCTTTGTTAGACTCTTTGTCTTCAATGACAAAAGTGGTTTCTAAAATTGAAGAATCTTCTTGATTCTCATCAATAGCCTCAGGAATGTCGGCATTCTCAGTTAAGAGATTTTTGATAAGTGATTCCTGGCGTGGGGGTTTCGGTTGTAAGAGAGGGAAGTTTTGATTTTCATTTAAATAGGAATACTTGAGTCTACCTCCAACTCTTAGAAGTCCTTGAGTGTCTAAAAAGGGATTTAGAGAAGTTAGCTTGTTGGACAGAGGTAGTTGCTTGTTTGACTTCAGTAATTTTATTTCCGTGCAGAATTCAACTTGCTGGATTGATTTGACTAAGACTTGAATTGCCTTTGTTAATTCTCTTGTTGTCAAAGGTCCTTTCTGACGAATTGGATCAAAGAGGAGGCAATTGTAGTAGAATCTCCAACACCAAGCCGTTATTCTGATCAATTTGGTAATTGTGGAATACCTTTCAATGAATTCTAGATTTAACATAGTTTCTGAATTTTGAATTAAGGTTGTTTGATCCAACACTTGACCTTCACCGACTTCTTCTTGAATGATATTGAGGTTTACTTGGGTTGGTAAAGAAGGAATATATCGAACATTATTTTCTTGAAGCCAAATAGGATCCCGCCACCAAATTCTATGATTGACCAAGTCTTGAGGCATGATTCCTCTTGATGCGCAATCAGCTGGATTATCTTGACTGGATACATGGAACCAATCAGTGATTTGAGTCAAATTTTGAATTGACGACACTCTGTTCGAAACAAAGGCCTTCCATCTGCTGGCATCTGATCTTATCCAATCTATGCAGATTTGTGAATCAGTCCACAAAAAGGTTTTGTCAGGTTGAAAAGGAAATGATTCAAGAATGACTTGATTCAGTTGAGCCAAAAGCAATGCTGCACTTAGTTCAAGTCTTGGAATTGTAATGGTCTTTAATGGTGCAACCTTAGTTTTTGAGGTTATCAGATTGATTTTGATCTTTTGAATTTTGAATCTAGTTTTCAAGTAAAAAACTGCTGAATAAGCATTAAGGGATGCATCACAAAATCCATGTAGTTGTAATTCTTCTATTTCAGAAGATGAACTGTTCAGGTATCTTGGTATTTTGATTTCCTTTAGGCACGGTAGTTGAGTTTGGAATTTATTCCAATTTGACTTTATATCTGATTCAATTGGTTCATCCCATGAAGTTTTCTCAGCAGGAAGTTGACGTTTTCGCCTATAATAGGGTGGTGGCTTTATCTTAGGAATAATCGAAGTTTCTTAGATGAGAGTGGTTCACTTGACTGAGAAGCGAGATGTTGTTCTGGAGTGGATGGTTGACTTGATTCAGAAGGAAGTAATTGGTTTTGTTTAGAAGTAATTTGTGGAGTTAACTTGGAGATACGTGACTTTTTAGATTTACTTGGAATTTCTTCAGATTTACTTGAATTATCTTCGGATCTACTTAGATTTTCTTCAGATTTACTTGAATTATCTTCAGATTCTTCTATAGAGGAGCATGAAAAATTGGAGTTCTGAGACATCTGTGGCTCTGTATAATCCCCAGAACATCGGCAACTCTCTGAACCTCTGGTGGGAGATGTAGGGGACTTGGGCCCACTCTGGGCCTTGAAATCTTCAACAGAAGCCGATGAGAGAGTGTAACTCTGCTCTGGGCTCATCGGGTAGGATGGCAGATTATCAACTCGGTTCTGGCTCTCTATAGAGTCTTCTTCTATAGGAATTGGAATCTGCTTGGAGCACCCAGGGCTTGATGGCATTTCGACCAAAGGGGACATGGCCTCTTTCAGGCTGTGAACTGATACTTGTAAGGGGGTTGGAGAGTTGTGTTTGGAGCTCTGTAGGCTCAAAGTTAGAGACGGTGACCCTTGAACAGAGTCTGGTAGACTTGGAGATGTCTGAATGGACCCCGGCAGACTTGGAAAGTTCTGAGTGAACTCCTTTAGACTTGGAGAGTTCTGAATGGACTCTTGTAGACTTGGAGAGTTCTGAGTGAACTCCTTTAGACTCGGAGAGTTCTGAATGGACTCTTGTAGACTTGGAGATGGGGCATTCTTTATACCCAACTGGGCCTTAGAAATTGGGACATCTTCAAGTTCCCAGAATTTTCTTATGCTGGAATCAAGTTCAGTGGTACAGTGATTGATTACCGAAGTATTCGACTTAATAGTTGAATGGATTCTCCCAGAAACAAGCCAACCTAACTTGGTATTAAGTGCTATAGGATGGTGCTTTAAATCTGTTTTATGACCTAGAATTATTTCTACAAAGGTATCTGCACCCAAAATTAGGTCTATGGGCTTGGTGACATAGAATTCTGGGTCTGCCAAGAGCAAATTTTCTAAATGAGGAAAGTCTGCTGACTGAATTTGGAAGTTTGGAAGGTCTGCAGTTACCCTTCCAACCACAAATGCTCTGGCAGAAAATAATTGATCATTATGATGTGGGGTGAACTCTATTTCAACCTGCGATGTTGTCCTGTTGACAACAATGTCACCTACACCTTTTAGTGTATAAGAATTTTTCCTTTTTTCAAGTCCCAACTTGTGGCAACATTGTTCTGAAATTAGGCTTATTTGGGACCCATTGTCCACTAATGCTCTACATAGCACAAATGAGCCATCCTTCGCCTTGACTTTAATAAGGGCTGTTGACAGTAGAATATTTGTTTCCGTTTCCAAAGGCATCGCATTACAGATGGTATTTGTTGAAATCAACATCTCTTGAGAGGTTGTTGGTTGTGAAATGGATGGTTCAGAGTTGTATTGATGCAGAAGAGTATGATGGTTCTGCTTGCAGTTTTTACATCTTGATGTGATGAGACATTTGGATATCTCATGATTTGCTCTAAGGCAATTTTGACAAAGTTTATGTTTTTTAACTAATTCCCATTTTTTAGGCAAGGGAAGATTTATGAATCTATGGCAGTCATTTAGTTTATGAATTTGATGACATAAAATACAATTTTGACCTTTGTTGACATAAAGGCCGTGAGCCATCATATTTTTGCTAGAAGTTTTTTGTTCCTGGAACAAAGGAATTCTCATACCTTGCAGGCTTCTAGCATGTTTTTCTAAAAAATTCACAAAGTTTTCAAATGTTGGATATTCTTCATTTTGAAGGGTTAATTCCCATTCTTTCCTGAGGGCTTCACCGATTCTTTTTTCAAAAAAATTGATCAGGATTAGATCTGTTAATGTGTTTTTCTCAAGTCCTAGCACTGAGAGATTTCTAATGCCTTCATTGCAAACATCAAGGATTTCATAGAGAGAACCAGCCGAAATAGATTTTAATGGCCTTATGGAGAATATTTTGTTGATTTGTGAAAAAGCCAATTCTCTTCTGTTATTAAATCTATTGCATAAGGTATCCCATGCTTGCTGGTAGTTTTTGTCAGAAATGGGAAAACCCCGAATCAACTTTTCCGCAGGACCCTTAACAGATGCATTTAGATATTGAAATTTTTGTATTTCAGTTAGTGTTTGATTTGAATTAATGGTGGAGTTAAATATTTCTCTAAAACTAAGCCAATTGGCTGAATCACCATTGAAAATGGGTAAATTTATCTTAGGTAAATTAACATTGGATTCGGGCAGTTGTTTATCACTATGAGTATTTTCTTTGGTTTCAATTAAAGATAAAGCTTCTTCAATAGACACCAACATATTAAAAATATCCTTTTTGGCCTTTGAATAATCGCCATATTGTGTATCATCTAACTCTGATTCTAATAATGTGTTGATAACTTGATTTAGGCTAATTTTCCTTTCATTAACTTCTTGTTGGAATAGCTTTAATCTATGTATGTTTTTGGATTCTACAATAGCTTCATTCTCTGATTCCAGATCCTTTATTTCCTGAATAATAAAGTTGAATTTGTGCCGAATTTTAACATCAGATTTGGGCATGACTTTATTTTAAGAATTTTAAATTTTCAAATGGCTTACCTTAATTTTTTAAAGTATCCGGCTCGATGAGGGACCATAATGTTCGTGGCATGAATGTTCAGTAAAAGATACTAAGAAGCACTTTGCCACTTGTCTTGAATTAGTTTTATTATCTTTGGGTTTTAGAGTTATGAGTAGCTACCACATGAATTTAGATTACATGAATTTTATTTAGATTTTGATACTAGTGGTAGAGAGAGAGAGAAAAGAAAAACTATTAATTAACCAAACTAGAAATTTACATACATGTTGCTTGCTTTAAAATTTACATATTAAAGATTTATATTGTACAATTGAATTTAGAAGATTTTGGCTTAATTTTCATATATAAAATTGAATTTAAGGAAATTATTAACTATAGGATCCAACAAAAATAAAAAATCAAGTCATGAACCAAATAAAATGAAAAAGAACATTCCTTGTAGATATTGTGCAACATTCCATGAGCACAACAGACAAAAATGCCCTGCATGGAATCAAACCTGCAGAAAGTGTAACAAAAATAATCATTGGGCAAAAGTTTGCAAATCCAGAATGAGAACAGTTCAAAGCCTTGAATCTCAAAACTCCAATGATGAACAAGAAGATTGTTATTCTTTAGAATACGTCTCAGAAATTTCTGCTAGAAAATTGATGACTAAATTAGAATTAGAATTGAATGGATACAAGGAAAGCATAATTTGCCAAATAGATACAGGAGCAACTGTCAATGTTTTAAATTTTGCAGATTTATGCAAAATCATGCAAGATGGCAATCCTTCTCTTAAACCAAGCTACATCAAACTAAGATGCTATGGAGGAGAAATATTAAAGCCAAGAGGACAAATCAAAATCAACTGTTCCCACCAAAGCAAGCAACATCCTATAGTGTTCCAAGTGATAGATCATTGGGAAAAACCTATTCTAAGTGCTGAAACTTGCCAGAAATTGAATTTAATAGAAATTAAAGCTGACTTATGCAAAATTGAATCCACATGGACAAAACAAAATAACCTTCTAGATAAATATAAAGACATATTTGAAGGCATTGGATGCTTACAAGGGGAATACAAACTAGAAACAGATCCTACAATCAAACCCATCAAGCAAGCACCTAGAAGAGTACCTATTACCTTAAGAAAAGAATTAAAAGAAAAATTGATTGACATGGAAAAGAAAAATATCATTGCCAAAGTTGATTATCCAACAGACTGGATTAGCAATCTAGTACTAGTAAAGTCAACTAAGAAGTTAAGAATATGCATTGATCCTCGAGAATTAAATGTCGCCTTGAAAAGAGCTGAATACCCAATACCGACAATTGAGGAAATAATACCAAATCTTCAAAATGCCAAAATATTCACAGTAGTGGACACTAAAGATGGTTTTTGGAATGTGAAGCTCTCTGATGAATCATCGAACCTTACAACATTCTGGACTCCCTTTGGAAGATACAAATTTCTTCGAATGCCATTTGGATTAAAGACTGCTTCTGAAGAATACCAAAGAAGACTCTATGAAATCTTCCAAGGTCTTGAAGGAATTGAAATAATAGCTGATGACATTCTGATTTTGGGAAAAGGTGACTCATATGAAGAAGCACTGAAGGATCATGATAGAAATCTTGGAAATCTTTTCAAGACAGCCAGACAAGCTAATTTGAAATTCAACATCAATAAAGTCAAGCTCAGACTAAAAGAAGTAAAATATCTAGGACATATAATAACTCCACATGGATTAATGCCAGATCCAGAAAAAGTTAAAGCCTTAAAAGAAATGCCTCATCCAGAAAGTATAACAGAACTCAAAAGTTTCCTTGGTTTTGCAACATACCTATGTAAATTCATGCCAAATATTTCAATGATTAGTGAACCTTTGAGAAAATTGACAATGAAAAATTCAACATGGTCATGGAGCAAGAATCATCAAGCTGCATTTGAACAAATCAAAGATCTAGCCTCAAAAGCACCAATTTTAAGATATTTTGATGCGGACAAATCTATAGCTATACAATGCGATGCAAGTAAACATGGACTTGGAGCTACCCTACTACAAGAAAGCCAGCCAATAATTTTTGCATCTAGAAGTCTAAGCAAGACTGAGCAAAACTATGCTCAGATAGAAAAAGAATGTCTTGCAATTGTTTTTGCATGCGAAAGATTTCATCAGTACATTTTGGGCAAATGTCAAGTGATTGTGCAAACTGATCACAAGCCTCTTTTGTCAATATTTAAGAAATCTATCCTTAAAGCGCCACAAAGACTCCAAAGAATGCTTTTAAGACTGCAAAGATATAACTTAGAACTAGAACATGTCCAAGGATCACAAATGCACTTGGCGGACATCTTTTCAAGAGCTTGCATCAAAGATGTAAGGAATGAAAATCTGAAATATGATGTGTATCCCATTGACATCATTTACAAAGAAATTGCCACAGTCAATGTTATGGAAACATTAAGTGTATGCAGTGACACTGTCCTGAGAATTAGAGAAGAAACATCATCTGATCCTATTCTGTGTGAAGTGAAGAAACTTATTCTAAATGGATGGCCACCAAATAAAAATCAAACTTCAATGCTAACCAGAGAATATTGGAATTTTAGAGAAGAATTAACAGTTCAAGATGGAATCATACTAAAGAATGATAGAATTGTAATTCCAAATAAATTAAGAGCAGAGATGATAATGAAAACCCATCAAGGACATATTGGAATTAATTCAAGTATGCGAAGAGCAAGAGACAATATCTTTTGGCCAGGAATGAATGCACAGATAGGGCAAGAAATTGAAAATTGTTCTATTTGTCTATCAAATTCACAGAATCAAGTGAGAGAACCAATGAAATCTCACAAAATTCCAAATTATCCCTGGGAAAGAATATCTCTTGATATATTCGAAATCTTCAAACAGAATTACTTAATAATAGTGGATCATTACTCAGATTTTTTTGAAGTTGAATGCCTAGAAAATACAACATCTGAATACATAATTGAATGCTGCAAAAGACAATTCAGCAGATATGGAATTCCTCAAATTATAGTCTCAGACAATGGAAGGCAATTTACATCAACTGAATTCCAAAAATTCAGCAAAGAATGGCAATTTCAACATTCTACATCATCACCACTTCACAGTCAGGGAAATGGAAAAGCTGAAGCAGCAGTTAAAATAGCCAAAAACCTACTGAAGAAATCTAAACAAGAAAATAGTGATTTTTGGCAAAATTTGTTAAATTGGAGAAATACACCCACTATAGACATAGATTCAAGCCCAGTACAAAGAATCATGTCTAGAAGAACTAGAGCTATACTGCCAATTCACCCAAATTTACTTAAACCATCAATTCCAGAAAATATTCCAGATAAAATATCCATCAAAAGACAACAGGCAAAATACTACTATGATAGAAAATCTAAAAATTTACCAGACTTAGACATAGGACAAGAAGTGTATGTCAGAACACCCAATACCACCCCATCATGGTCCAAAGCTAACATCACAAATGAACACAACACAAGATCCTATGATGTGAATATTCATGGTAGAACCTACAGAAGAAATAGAACCTGGATTAAACCACAACAGGCTTCAGCAAATCAAAAATCTACAAACAATCAAGAAGAAGGAAGAAAAGAATGCATTGATCAAGAACAAACTGTATCAAATTGCTTACCATCTACTTCATCAGCAGGAGGAGACAACATTGTGAAAAGCACCCGAATTGAAACTACCGAATGCAGAATCCAATCAAAGAGTGACAGCCCCACGGTAAGTGAACCTGAGAATGCTGCATCAGGGACTAGAACCAGATCAGGTCGACTGGTGAAAAAACCAAGTAGATTTAAAGACTAGTAAAAAAAGGGAAGATGTTAGGTTATTCAGTGATTGAATATATCATCATCACAAGTTAATGTTTTGGTTCATGTAGGATATGTAAAATAACATATCTCAACAAAGCTAGTAAATAAAGTTACGTCTTCATGATAAGTTAGTGATTCGTTGTTTTGTACAAGACACTAACAAATCAAACAGTTACCATCTTCAGGAGAAAATGCTGCAAGTACTAATTCAGTACCTTTTGCCTGAAGATGGCAACAAAGCCATTATTGAAATGTCAGTTTATAGATAAGGATTTGATGCATTAGTGCCCCATCTGTTATATGAAACTAGCCGAATGACCCGGGCAACGCCCGTGTTTTACCCGACTGTAGATGTTACAACGGTGATCCTTAGGTCGCTGGTTCAAATCCGGCTCGAGGGAGCATCCGTGACAGAGGCGGCCGATGACGGTCGTGACTATATATATATATACATTTTGTGTAGAAATAGGATTAGTTGACTTTATAAGGTAAACTTATTCATACAGTTTGTATCCCTCGATAGCTCAGTTGGCAGAGCGAAGGACTGTAGATGTTACAACGGTGATCCTTAGGTCGCTGGTTCAAATCCGGCTCGATGGAGTTTTTTTTTTTTGTTTTTTTTTTAATTTTTATTAGCTGCCGGCGAGCACATGACCTCCCTGTGCGTGCGCATCCATGACAGAGGTGGCCGATGATGGTCGTGACTATATATAGGGATTTAAACCATTTTTGGCGCGTATGATTCTTTATGAAATAAAACAAGTTTCTACTGCCTTACTGCAATGATAAAATAATGGGAGGGTTCATCACTGATGAGCCAGGCCCTCCCATTATTTTATCATTGCAGTAAGGGCAGTAGAATGTGCATATGTATATGTGCATGTATGTGTGTGACTACCTATATAGAGACACTGCCAGAGGAAGTGTCTACACAACAACTAAACACAATTCCGTAGTTGGATGGAATCCGTTACCTTTTTAAGAAGCTCCAGGGAGAGGTCCACCAAAGGCCTGGTCAGTCCACTGCAGTGCCGGACCAGATCCAGTAAGACAGGGAGATCTTCTGTTGTGACAGACCCACTGGCCACATGCTTCTTGCAGTCCTTGAGGACTTGGGGTCCATCGGTACCTGACTGCCACAACACCACTCACAGCTAGCTTGGCTGCTCATGTAGCAGCAAACCCACTGCTATGGCAGACCAAGGCAATGTTTGACCACTTCTTGAAGACTGTCTGTATTGAGAGAGACCATATACATACACAGTGTTTTGAAAATAGAGCAATCCATGAATAAATCTTTAATTAAAAAGGCATATATTGGATCAAAAAATCATTTATTTTACCAATATTTCAGTTGGCTGAACGCCAACCTTTATCAAGGTGTTATAACATTTTAAAGTGTGTCAACAACAAATTCTTTGCTGTTGACTGTTTGTTGTTGACACACTTTAACATGGTATAACACCTTGATAAAGGTTGGCGTTCAGCCAACTGAAATATTGGTAAAAATAAATGATATTTTTACCAATATATACCTTTTTAATTAAATACATAGTGTGTGGCGTTTCAGTAACAGCCTTATTACCATCATCAAACAAAAGACTGAGAGACAATATTTATTGCCTAGCAGAAAATTGGCATAGACCCAGAGCAGCAGCTTTACACACCCAAGATAGTGGACATTGCTGTTGCTGTGATAGAGATGTATGGAGACATCTGAGGTTTTTCATTGGGCATGACAACAACAGAAAATTGGCATAGACCCAGAGCAGCAGCTTTACACACCCAAGATAGTGGACATTGCTGTTGCTGTGATAGAGATGCATGGAGACATCTGAGGTTCTTCATTGGACATGACAACAACAGAAAATTGGCATAGACCCAGAGCAGCAGCTTTACACACCCAAGATAGACATTGCTGCTGCTGTGATAGAGATGTATGGGGACATCGGAGGATCTTCATTGGACATGACAACAACAACAACAGAAAATTGGCATAGACCCAGAGCAGCAGCTTTACACACCCAAG
Source organism: Cordylochernes scorpioides (assembly GCA_030710605.1). Taxonomy (NCBI): domain Eukaryota; kingdom Metazoa; phylum Arthropoda; class Arachnida; order Pseudoscorpiones; family Chernetidae; genus Cordylochernes; species Cordylochernes scorpioides. The sequence goes on from CP092873.1 coordinate 94,047,004, forward strand.
ATAGTGGACATTGCTGTTATAGAGATGTATGGAGACATCTGAGGTTCTTGATTAGACATGACAACAACAACAGAAAATTGGCATAGACCCAGAACAGCAGCTTTACACACCCAAGATAGTGGACATTGCTGTTGCTGTGATGCAGGACTTGAATTCTTCTTCTATACTTCTTATGTTATTACAAGGTAATATGGCCAAAAGTACTATTATGGGTAATTTTCTCTAATGTTTCAGTAACAACACCGTTAACAAAAGGTCTCAAACACAGTAGAAAACTCTCTATAAAGGATAGCACCTAGTTACAGAGCCAAATTGTCTTTTAGGGAGAGGTTGTCCTCTTACCAGAGAGTTGCTACATAGTAATAAATGGTAATTTTGAAAATGAAAACTGTCCTTTATAGAGAGGTATCCTCTAGCACGAGTGTCATATCATGGAGGTTCTAGTGTATAAATTACTGGTTTTGTTACTTTTTGTAATTTTCACAGTTAAAATTTCACCTCCTGCTAGAGGACACAACTTTTTACAGTTTACACACCAACACTTTTATTAATAAGAGGACATATCTCTCTAAAGGACACTTTGGTTTTGGTGTTGTCCTTTAGAGAGAGGTTGTTCTATTGAATCTTATTACACATAGAGACAAAACTTAAGGTTAGTGGAAAAGATTTGATGTCGCCAATCGTCTATTTTTTTTTAAGGAGACAGAGATTGTTCACACTTGGTTATCTCGTGTATCTTCAATAAAGGTCACTGTAATATCTTTGTAATATATAATAATATATTGTCTAGGATGTGAGTGGAGAGGCTTGGTTTGTGTGGATGTATGCGAGTGGGGAAGTAACCTGACCTCTCTTAAATGTCAATGGTTCCAGTGTTCTAAACCTGAAATATCTCATTGATATGGTGATTCAATGGTGGAGAATACCAAATTTCACTGAGCAGAGGAATAAAAGAAGAGATTTTAAAGCTAGCCACCATTGTTTTACTGATTTGAGGGGGAGTGGGTAGGTTTTAGAGTGTGGTAAAACCCACCTTGGAGGTGCCCAGAAGTGCTTGGAGCAGTCTGGCACGGGCCGTAGAGGACTGCTGGGGGGAAGGAGGCCACCAGGGAGAGGGACTCCGTCAGCTCCCCCAGGACCTGGGTGCGGATGACATCTGGGAGGTTGGGTTAGACATGGGGAGGTGTGGCCTATGGACCCGCCCACCTACCTGGCAGTTTAGGGGCGGAGTCTGATGGAGACTGGGGCGGAGCATCAGCTGCCAGCTTGCTAGTGGTAGATTTCTTGGACCGTCCACGCTGTTTGTTGGTGGAGGGGGTGGTGGCAACTGGGATGGGGGAGTTTACCCTGCGTAAGACTTCGTTGGGAGGCAGAGGGCTGTTGCGTGGACTGAATGGACGCACTCCCAGCGGAGTGGACAGAACCACCCGGTTCCTACGGGTCTTGAGCGGAGCAGCCGGGGGAGAGCCTGCCTTGAGGCTGTCTATGTACTTCTTCAGTCGAGATGTAGGGGCTTGTTTCTTGACGGGTGCGTAGGTGAGTTTGACCCAGCAGCGACGCCGCTTGGTGACGTTGACTGGGCTGCAGGGTTTGGGGCCATCCCGTGGCACTGAGGGTGGGACAGCCGTAGGGGAGGTCCCGTGGAGCCAGCAGGGGGCCAGCAGTCCGAGGAAGGAATGGTCCCCGTTCTCAGACAGCCATTGCTGCAGTCGGCAGGTGGCCATCTCCACCAGCACCTCGGCCAACTGCTGACCTTCACAGAGGCCACGAGCCTGCTCCAGGTGGGACATAGCTTTGGAAAATTCTTTCTTCAGGGCGTAGCTTTTAGCGATGGCAATGAGCACTGATTGGCTGAGAGACTGATGGCCCTGCAGGTTGGGCGGACAGTGTGGTGATAGCAGGTCTCGCCTCCTCTCTTCCAACTTCTTGCTGAGATCCAATAGGGACTGTAGCTTGGTTGTGGGGCCACCCTGCGCTGAGGCAAGGAGCAGTCTGAAGAAGAGGTTCTGGGTGTGGGGGGAGTTGCAGGGGCTGCACTTGCAGGGCTGGGGGTGGGAGAGAAACTCGGGAGGGGCAGCATGCGCTGGTTGGGCCTGGGAGAGCGGCTCTCCTCCGACCTGGCCATCAGGAAGCGCTGCACCATGCGGTTG